>JBBBDQ010000804.1:995000-1017500 GCA_037127315.1 Ascarosepion bandense
GAGAGGTCTAAGACGATGCTACATTGAATGGTAGCTTCCCCTATATAGATGGGGGTCGCAGGTTCGAATCCTGCCGAATGGCACACAATTTCGTAAAAAAATTTATCGTAAAAAATCAGGCCGGTAGATATAAATATATAATATTGTTTCATTAAAAAACAGAATATCTACTTAAATACGAGTATCGATAAAAAATAATATTCAAACAATTCATTTCAAATTGTCGGTTGCTTATAACCAAGTTTCGTTAAAATTCGTTGATTTCTGTAATTATATATATATATATAGATAGATAGATATATATCGCTGCAAAAGTTCGAGTTAAAAACAAAATTTTACGTACTGACAGAAACATTTTTTATTCTAATATATAGTCTCAAATGTATTTAACAAACGTCTCCAATCGTAATACAAGATTGTTAAAGTTATTTTTGTAGAAAATTCGTGGTTTAGTTAGAAAGTTGCGAGGTAGCTGTCGACTGACTAAACAGAGCTTCTTGTTTTCTTTTTTGTCAATTAAATTCTTCTGTAGGGACTGGGATGAAGAAAAACAAGCCCTAACGAATGAGGACACGACAATGTTACCTCCACGAAACTTCAAAGTTGGCATAACTCTGCTCAGTTACGTGACAAGCTTCTCCACATTAATCCTATATATTCACCACTTTGGCCTTTCAATATTCCCTCGGTATTTTTTAGGGGATAACATTTTCACCTTTATATTCTTTGTCATAACAGCAAGTAATGGAGTCCACAGTTCTTGGTTTTGTTCTCCTTCGTGTTAACCTTTAATCGTCAGAGGTGTGGACAATGCATTTATTAAATTGTATAAATAAATACAAATCAGTATTCAACTGACCAAAATATCAGAAATTTTAAATAAATTTGAAAGACGATGTGGGGTTGGTTAAATAATTGGTATAGCATTAAGGTTTTTGGCTGTGGGTGTTTGAACTGAGAAATTTTCAGTACTCTCATGGCGTTGCCCTGATAACGAGTATTCAGGATGGTGACGAAATTGTGATCTTATAGATTTCGACTTATCCTATCCAGAAGAAACATTTTCCTCGCCCCAAGAGGTTGTATAACGAGCAGACAACCGTTACGGCAGGCACAGGTGCATACAAACGTTTTCACGTACAGAAAGCAGATATAAATCTTTATATGTGAACAGGTTGATATTTTACCATATTTTATTTCTTTTTAAATAGTTCGTGCGTGGTTTGTTCCTTATATTTGAGGCTACACAATTACCATTGTATTTCATCAAAAATGATAGACGAGGTGCTATGGTCACTTTTTTTTTACACACTTTCTCAAAACACTTTTGTGTCATAGTATTATCCGCATGTAAAAAAGACTATGAGTAATGAAAGACTTGTGGTGGGAAAGAGGTGGACAGCGCATTGCTGGTGGGAAAGAAGAACCAACGCTCAGTGATGTCAACTCTGGGCATGGTCATGTGCTTACCGTGTTTGAAGTGTGAAACATTCCTGTGGCTCTACATGCATACGCTGGGTAATTTATATATTCAATTGAAAGTAGAGTGGAATTCATCCTTGGTGATGGCTGAGCGAGTGGCCGAAAGCGCTTGGAAAAATGAAATATTCATAGAGTTTTTGTGTAATTTATGTTCTGAAAAGAGGAATCGTAGGATCACATGAAAAATTGTCTAATAAAACTGAGAGCTTTTCAGTACTCTCATGGCGTTGCCCTGATAACGAGTATTCAGGATGGTGACGAAATTGTGCTCTTATAGATTTCGACTTATCCTATCCAGAAGAAACATTTTCTTCGCCCCAAGAGGTTGTATAACGAACAGACAAGCTTTATATGTGAACAGGTTGATATTTTACCAGATTTTCTTTCTTTTTAAATAGTTCGTGCGTGGTTTGTTCATATATATATATATATATATATATATATATATATATATATATTAGCCTGTGTGTGCGAGCCTGTGTACATTTCAGATTTATGTTATATGCGTTAAACAGATGTACGAATAAGGAGAAAAAATTCTTTAGACTAAAAACAATAAGTAAATCTGAGATAAAGTACGAAAATACTTAAAAAAAATAAATGAAGCAAAGTATTGTACATAGATGTAGACATGACATTATAGACAGCCACATACATATGCACGCACTCACACATATTACAGAAAATAACGTACATATATGCATATATTTATAATATGACATATACGTTAATATATACACACACAAACATATATATATATTACATAATATGATGCATAGACGCATTAAACATACATATATATATATATATATATATATATATATATGCACATTTGTAGAATGATATACACGTTGATATATATGTATTTACTTTTATACATTGAAAATCTATGAAGAAGGGTTGATGTGAAACTCTGGATAAGTGGAGAGTGAATATTGAGGAGGAAGGTTGAAGGAAGTGTGTGGGGAATGGATTTTAGGGTGTGTAAATTGTAATCTCAACAAGATAAAGAGTCGAAGTAATGAAATTTAAAACGGGGAGCAAAAAGAATTAAGGGTCGTAAATTGATGGGAAGAAAATAAATGGTGAATGATTTAAGATGGGAGGGGAAAAGATGAGGCGGAAGAAAACAAGGGAAAAGGCGAGAAGAAAAGAAGAGGATGCGTGATATGATGAATTTAGAATGAGAGAAAGAAAACAAGAAAAAAAGGATAATGAATTTAGAATGAGGGAAAGAAAAGAAAAAGAAAGGGAAACGGACAGAGAAAGAAAAGAAGAGGATGTGTGCTATGATGAATTTAGAATGAGAAAAGAAAAGAAAAAGAAAGGATAATGAATTTAGAATGAGGGAAAGAAAAGAAAAAGAAAGGGAAACGGGCAGAGAAAGAAAAGAAGAGGATGTGTGCTATAATGAATTTAGAATGAGAAAAGAAAAGACATGGAAAAAGGAAAAAAAGGGAGAGGAAGAAAAGAAGGAGAAGAAAGTTGCGGAAAGAGAAAAGAAAGAAAAATGAAAAAATCAGGGAATAAAAAAAAGTAGGGAGTAAAGAAAAAACAGAAGGAAAAAGTTATTTCTAGGAAAATAGAAATAATATATGAAAAAAAAAGAAAAAGAAATAATAATTTTAAAAGAAAGTAGAGACAAAGATTACCAATTTTACAAATAGAAGCGACTCAGAAGATGAAAAATATAAGGTGACAATTGAGAATAAGAAAATAAAAAAAAACGAAAAAGAAAAAAATCTCTCTCTCTCTCTCTCTATCTATCTATCTATCTATCTATCTATCTCACGATCATCTTTTTTACAAACACCCAATTTCTTTACCCTACTTATTTTTATTTCCTCTCTCTTCCTCTCTCTCTCTCTTCCTCTCTCTCTCCGTCTTTCCTCTTTCTCTCTCTTTTTTCTCTCTCTCGTTTTGTTTATCTTTCTCAATCTCTCTCTCTCTTTCTCTCTCTCTCTCTCTCCCTCTCTCTCTCTCTCACGTCGGAAAAGTGTGTGGGGTGTGAAGGTAAGATGTTATGGCTATGAAAACTATTAAAAGGATAGGAAAATGGAGACATCAATTTCTTCTTAATATTTTTTAAATGCAAAAAATGGAAGAAAAAAGCAAATTTAATGCAAGTTCATAAAATGGAAAGTAATGTGATATATTTGAGTGGGTGTCAGAAATTTTAACGCAACGTACTAAACACACACACACATATGCCTCACAAAGCACACACACACACATATATACGTATAACTGTGTGAAACAATTTAATATGTATACATATGCGAAAGAAAAAGTTATTTTCTTAACACTTTATAGTTTCGTATTAATGTATTCTGCTTGTTTATATAATATATACACGCTTTAGTATGCATTTCATACCATTATATATATATATATATATATATATATATATATATATATATAGACATGTCAAATAATGACCATATCTCTCCGATGACTATAAAATGCAATATCTTCTAACCCTTTCCTTTACTAGAGCAAACCTCTGGACTTAGAATTTTTCATCGTTCTTTGTTTATATGGGCTTGAGAATGCATGTCTTAATATGACATGTTGAAAATGGCTATTTCTCACCTAAGCTTTATCTGAATTTACAGATAAATATATATATATATATATATGTGTGTGTGTGTGTGTGTGTGTGTGTGTGTGTGTGTGTGTGTGGTTGACTATATATATTGTGGAGGTGTTTAAATACGCAGATTGTGTGAATTCAGTATTCAGGAAGAGAGATAAGATAGAGTTTACAGAAATACGACAGCGAAAGCGTGGAAAATGATTCAGTAAGCTGAGAAAAATTCAATTCACTCATGAAAATATATTTATCTATTGAGTTAATAGAATAAGTTATACACAAGGAATGTGTAAACAGACAAAAACCAACACCTGTATGTAATTCCGTGCCTCTAAAAAAGTTTCATCATTCCATTATTAAGCATGTAGCTCAAGGTTTGATTGGAGGAGGCGTTTAACACTAAAAAAATGTCGTGGGGGGGTGGTCTGCTTGATGATTTTGTTTTTCTGTTGTAACCTTTTTGCTCTGAGATGAAATACGTTTGAATCTTCCAACAATTACTTCACCTGTTTCGATTTCAGCTTTTCATTTGTGTGGCTGACTCGGTTTCTTAAATTTTGTCATTACGTTTATTAATGAATAGATTAATTATTGACTGAATGATTTTAAATAGTATTAATAGTGTTGCGCGTTGTGGTGCAGTGGATATCGACTCTGAACGACAAATCGGGGTGCCGAGTTCGAATTCCAGTTGAATGTCTTGCATTCACTTACGCACAAATACCCTTGGGAAAGGTATTAATCCGTCTCTCCCCTCCAGTTATGGCTTAAATAATAGGACAGTTTGGGTTCTATAGTCATGGCTGCCAACCAGTCTACCGCAGAAAGCAATGGCAACCTACTGCGGGATAATCTTCTGCTCAGTCAGTCATGTCTCTTTCAAGACATGATCGTCGAAAGCGTGTATCACGTATGGCACTTAACTGAGTGAATATTGTTGTTAAACACACATACACAAACAAAAACACGCACATCTGCGGATGACTATATATATATATATAGTCATCCGCAGACAGATCTGTTCCGCTGTATCACAGCTCATCAGTACGGTTAGACATCCGACTGCTTTTAACCCAGGATAGAAACCGGACTGAATTGGCGACAGTCGGCGATTCTACCTCTGAGCTATGGTAGAAGGAGAGACATTTAGCGTATGATGCATTATAGGCCAGTAACCATAGTTGCTCTAACTCATTACTGAATAAGCGATGCGTAGATGCTAGAGTAGCTACTGTTTTTTCAAAGTCTACCATTCTTCCAGAGAGCTCAATCAGGGTGTGAGAGCGTAAATATATATATATATATATATATATATATATATATATATATATATATATGGGAGTGTGAGATAAAACTATACATATGTACACACTCAAGTATACACACATGTATGAAAATATATATAAAATATAAAAATAATATTCTGGACTTAATAAAATAGTGCTCAAAGCAGTATAAGCAGAGCTATTAATTAAATATATATATATATATATATTATCCTACGTCGGTAGCACGACTCAGAATTTCATGCACGACGCAATCATCTGTTTATATTATGCAACTTACAATTATGTAGCGCATAAAACTCCGAGTCGTATCACCGACGGAGGATAATATATATATATATATATATATATATCAGCATGCGGTGTAGATATAGAAGAATCCAAAGGAGTATCCTGTACATACAGTGGTAAGAGAGCCCTAAATATATATGTATATAAATACATATAGAGCAAATTTTAGAAAAAATTAAGGCAGACACGTTATTTCATGGGAAATCGGAAATGTAGGCCTGTTTCAGGCGAACCATCATCAGCTTCTGTCTTTATTGTACAAAAGATTTTACACAAATGAAATTCACAAAGACCTAAAAAAAATACTCCGAATAAAAGTAAAGGCCGCTCCCTTAAAAGAGTAAATTTAAGAAAAATACATCATTACATCAGTTCGACGAACACACACACATATTCATACATATGTTAAAATAAAACACTTTATTTTAACATATCACCTGAAGAAGAACAGTTTTGTTCTGAAACATGAAAATTTTGTGTAATGATATTATGCTTTTATAAACCATTGTAATAACAAAATTATAATATTCTCCGTATTGAGCACACTTTATAAAAATAAATGCTTGAACAGTAGGTTTTTAATCTAGGTGTTATTTCACTTTCTGTAATATATATATGTACAGTTATATGCATGCTCATACTGAGCACTTTTTATTACCAGTTTCCTTATAGTTGAGGCTAAGCAATTACCATTGTATTTCGTCAAAAATGATAGACGAGGTGCTATGGTCACTTTTTTTTGACACACTTTCTCAAAACACTTTTGTGTCATAGTATTATCCGCATGTAAAAAAGACTATGAGTAATGGAAGACTTGTGGCGGGAAAGAGGTGGGCAGCGCATTGCTGGTGGGAAAGAAGAACCAACGCTCAGTGATGTCAACTTCGGGCATGGTCATGTGCTCACCGACTTTGAAGTGTGAAACATTCCTGTGGCTCTACATGCATACACTGGGTAATTTATATATTCAGTTAAAAGTAGAGTGGAATTCATCCTTGGTGATGGCTGAGCGAGTGGCCGAAAGCGGCTGGAAAAATGAAACATTCAGACAGTTTTTTGTGTAATTTATGATCTGAAAAGAGGAATCGTCGGATCACATGAAAAATTGTCTAATAAAATTGACCATAACACCTTGCCTGTCATTTTTGACGGATCTTGCATAAAAAGTGATATTACTGCATAAATACACAATATATATATATATACATATATATATATATATAAAGAAACAAATCTATTGTTACTTATATTTAAATGAAAACCATTTTCACAACAATGATCTAACATTGCCTGATGACGAGGTAGAAATCTTGAAACATAGAAATTTCCATGTCGCAATGTAATATTAATTAAAAAGCAAATTTAATCTTATGATTATATTATGCTCTAAAATATTTATTGCATTTAGCAATTTTATGAAAAAAAAAAGCTAAATGTCGGTCAACTCGGAATTGTAAAACTGTTGATTCTCTTCATCTGGAGATATATATATATATATATATATATATATATATATATATATATATATATATATATTACGTAGCCCATTTGGTATAATATCCAGGTAAATTCCGATAGAGACGAACTAAAAAGAACTCAGTGTTAAATTCATTTATTTAATTTAACAGAGTAGTATAATTTAGAAAAGATTTTTGATTATTACAATGGGTAATAGATATTTCACCGCATATTGCGGCTCATCAGACTCAAATGGTACAACAGATGGTCCTCGAAAATCCGCCCTACAAAAAATTTTTACATAGACGCTCACATGTCCATATTTAGAATAAGCATTTGTAACGGTTGTTTACGAAAAATTTCTCGCTCATTTAAAAAGAACCTCAGATAATAGAAAAAAATGCAAGGATAAAGAAACGATTGATTAATGGAAAGAAGAGAAAAACAGAGAAAACAGAGAAAATGAAGAGAAAGAAAGAAAAGAAAAAAGGAAAAAGAGAAAAAGAAAGGACAAAGAGATACAATAAAAAGAAAATAAACAGTATTCAGAGAAATAAATGTTAACTCTGTGTATCGAAAATGCTTCTCTGACACACGTCCGCATGACGTGGAAAATTTAACTTATGTATATATAATTTTATTTATATTTATTTATTTTTTTTAATCATTTCACCCCGAGCAAGGCGGAAACGCTACTGACGTGCAGGGGGTTACATAAATGTAAAAAGATTAATTAGAAAAGAGTGAGGAGTACAAGCTAGTTAGAAAGGAACAATAGAAAGCTGAGAAAGCAGGTGCGATGACAGATACATAGGTGGAGAGAAAGGGAAGGTTATACAGGGGAGGGGAGAGAGCTAGAGGCCAGTGGTTAGTAGATGAGTATTAACTTTGCATTTAAATTTCTGGAGGTCGTAGCCGTCAGGAAAGCAAGAATACGGGAGTGAGTTCCACAGGCGGGAAGTGCGAGAGAGGAAGCTGCAGGAGTAGAATTGTCGTCTGCATTTGGCTAACCTGACTGTGAATGGGTGGGACCCAGTTGCCAGTCTGATATATATATATATATATATATATATATATATATATATATATATATAATTTCTTTGCCTTGATAAAGTCTATCACAGGACGGAACGCGTTGGCGAGAAAAATATAGTTTTCTTCTTGTTTACTTTATTTAACTATATGTTTGTGCGTATGTGTGTGTGTATGTGTGTATTCATCGCTGCGTGGTTTGATTGTTTTACTTGTACAAATAAATTCAAATAAATATGTCGGTTAATTTCGTAATTTTCCGTAAAAGTTCGTAATATTTTCTTAGGTTACTTTTATTTACATTAGGATAAAAACAAGAGCAGAAACGAATGTTCTAAAGAAATTAGGAAAACTTGTATTTATATGGCTTAATTCAAATAATGTTAACCGTGAAATCTTGTGTGGTCGAGTGGTAAAACACGTCAGATCTAATGACAGCAATCTTCTCGTTAGATAGGTGTTGATGGAAGATTGATGTTTTCCTAACAAGATCTCTCGAATATTTCAGGCCAGTGGATATTAAAAATGTACTATTTGACTCTAGAAAAAACAGACTATCCACTCAAATACGAATATTAATTAAAAATAATGTTCAAACGAAAATATTTATATATAGAGGGTGTCTATGAAGTCCGTGTGTACTTTAAAAAAATCTATAACTTTATTTGTATTTGTGATAGACATAATCTGTAAAAAATGTTACAAAGTTTAATGTATCTAGCTTTAACTATAGTTATTGAGTAATACTTTACTACAAAATTTGCAAAAAATTCTAGATAAGTAAACATGGATCGGAAGGTGTGGATCATTTTATTGACCCCCAGGTTCGCCAGATTTGACTCTATTAGATTTTTGATGGGGACATGTGAAAACAATTGTGTGAGCAACCAAACCTAGTTCATTAGAAGATTTGAAAGCTAAAATAACTAATGTGATTTCAGGCTTTATTGTAAACCAGTTGGCAAATGTTTTCCGTGAACTGCAAAATCCTATTACCCTTTGTATTGCCAATGATGGAGGACATGTGGAAACTTAAATAAAATTCCAATAAAATCTTTAAAATATATAGATATAATTCTTTCTAATCCTTTTTACATATTATTTCTATTGCAAATACAAATAAAGTTATTTTTTTTACTATGCACACGAACTTTGTGAACACCCTGTATATGTAATTCTACGCTTTCAATTTTCTGAACTGAGCCCTTTTTTTTTTTGTGTGTGTGTGTGTGTGTGTGTGGGTGGGTGTGTGTAACAGTTTCCTGATCAAAATAAACTTTGTGAAAACAATTTTATTATACCCTTCACTCTTGTTTTCAGTAGAGCAATATATAACGGCGGGTTTTAATAACATTACGTGTCTAAGTAATCTATGTGTATCAGATTGCATACGTGTAGACCTGCGGGATCATCACTCTATGTATGCGTATCCAAGTGTGTCCATAATTATACACGAGAACGGTTGAATAAATAAAGGAAAAAATCACATTGGAAGATTTCAAACTAACTTAACCTTTAAAGTACATTTCTGTATCTTGCGAGCATAAATACATGCTAATACTATAACACAGAATTGAACAGTTCATTGCGATAATGAGATAGAAGGCGTTGTTTTTCCTGTATCAGTCAGTTAGTCAGTTAAGTGCCATACATGATACACGCTTGGGCAATCATGTCTCGAAAGAGACATGACTGACTGGGCAGAAGATTATCCCGCAGTAGGTTGCCATTGCTTTCTGCAGTAGACTGATTGCCGACCAAGGCTATAGAACCCAATCTGTCCTGTTATTTGACTCATAGCTAAAAGGGGAGGAGATGTATTATATTATTAAGTAGTAATAAGTGGGGGATTAGTTTTATATTGTTATGAAGTAATAAACTGATCCCCCACTTTATGTCCAGTCGAAGCCAATCTGTCCTGCTGGAAGGAAGAGACGGATTAATACCTTTCCTAAGGGTATTTGCGAGTAAGTGAATGCAATGAATTCAGCTGGAATTCGAACTCGGCTCCTCGATTTCTCGTTCAGAGCCGATATCCAATGGACCATAATGTAAAGAAAGAGAAGATTGATAAATTTCAGTTTTAAACCCCAAAATACCCGCTCTGTGATAGATGAGTTCACTGGTTTGGAAAAAGATATGCTTGTCGTAATGGATAAGAACAGGTTCAGAAAATTAATAGAGTTTAATGGCTAATGACGTGAAAAATTGATTAAAAGAAAACGTCGACAATGTTAATTAAAGGCGATAAAACTGGAAATATTTACACGATGTGTCCAAAGGTATATGGGGAAAAAATGAGTGAAGAGTTCGCCAAATTTCATAGAAAAGCACCAAATCAATATATTGAAAAAATTATTGACGAGTCAAAAAAACACTACGGCCCAAATGGATATAGGTGACAGACTCCAGCAACTATGTAGAAAGCAAACCTTTCTAACCGTAAAGAACAGGGAAAAGCCACGGGTGAGTGTATATCTTAGTTCCGAGAAATATAAAGCATGTGTCTATTAAATACGATATAAATGATTTTTATCCCTCCATGTCTCAACAAGGGCTGCCTGAAGCATTAAACTTCTCTAAAGAGTTCATTAATGTAACTCCTGAGCAAGTAGAAATTTTTCTATATTTTAGAAAATTAATTTTTTCCACATCAAAACATGGCTAAAAAAAAAAGAAACAAAGATGCCTTTGATGTCCCCCAGAGTTCGTTCGACGGTGAGATTTAAAATTGATCGTCCTCTATATAGGCCTATTAAGTAAAATAAATAAAACAAAGTACATGAATGGCGATCCCTTATAAAGGGATGACGGTAACAGAATGGTAAAAGAAGAGTGAACGATAAAATAAGGAAGTAACTCTTCAAAAACGTTGTCCAAAACCTGAATGTGGAATTGAATTTAGAAACTTACAACGTCTTCCTGAAACCAAACAAGTTACAATATGTAAACGCCGGATCTCAGTGTCGCACATTCCATGTTCTGTTAGAACACTTCCTAGATATTTAAATTTCTGTACCTGCTTGATTTTAGAGTCCCTCACCTGGAATTGGCATTTTTGCTTAAATTTCAAAATTTCCTTGGGGTCGTTTTTCTCGCTAAAAAGACCACATTTTGGCAGTTGGATCTTCGAATCTATCGTTGCTAGTTACAAAGGGACCTCCATATTAGTTTAGATTTCAGACCCTCAGAATTGTAGATTTTCCACAGTAAATGATTTTAGATAATTCTGCTTCATTGCACTAAGATGTTTTTACACCTCTTCGTAAATTGCACACAGGACGAGGATTCTAGAAAATGTTAAATAAAAGCTTTAATCAAAGAGGTAATGCCTTATACAATATACTGATTCTTGTCACGAATATCCGGCTGATTGGTAATTCACAATACGCATGTGAAAAGTGTCCTCATTTGAGTCCGTAAGTGTTGGAACATGACCTTGCCATAGTGTAGTAAAAGTTACCAGGTCGGATGGATATTATTTACTCCTTCAAAAAAGCGAAAACAAAGGAGTAAACAATATTTTTGCAGGTTAGTATTCATTAGACCTTTCTCTATTCATTAGATTTTTGTTTTTTAAATCATCTCACCCCAAGCAAGGCATTCTACTGCTACTGTTGCGCAGGGGGTTACATAGGGGAAAGTGATGAGAAAGAGGGGTTAGTTATGGAAAATTTCAGGAGGAGGATAATAGACGGATGAGGATACCAAGGATGGGGTGGAGTAGATGAAAAAAGATCTTGTGAGAATGAATGCGAGTAAGTGTGATAGAAGATGTCTATTAACTTTACATTTAAATTCATGGAGATTGTAGCTGTCGGAGAAGCAAGTATATGGAAAGGAATTCCAAAGGTGGGAAGTGCGTGAAAAGAAGCTATTAGAGTAGAAATTGCGGTTACACTTTATTGGTTTCACTGTAATAGGGTGGGACCTAATTGCTAATCTAGTAGCTCGTGCAAATTCATACCTAGGAGGCACCAGTGACCTAAGTTCATTGGAGCAGAAGCCGTGAAAGTATTTATAGAAGAGGCACAGGAAAGCCACGTCACGCCAGTGAGATAGCGACTACACCCCGAGGTGAACAGCAACGGCACCCGACCAGATGTGGCAGCAGTATTCAATACACGGGCGGATGGTAAATTTATATACGTGCAGGATGGACTCAGACGGGAAACGCTTCCTGGCCCCGCACAGTGAACCGACCTTCTAGGCAGCGGATTTAGCAATGGATTCGATGTAGTCATTTTATTTGAGGTCCGCTGAGAGTGTGAGACCAAGGAGGCGTAATGTTTTACTCTCAGGGAGGCAAACCTGTTCCATGCTAATGGGTGGGTTGGAGCGATTATCTATGATGATTAATTGATAGAAGCTTCATTTTGGAAGCATTAAATTTTACGAACGATTTCTTACCCCAGTCCATCACGGATTGGACGTCCTTCTCAAGCTCTGTAGCGAGGTTCGCTTGTCCCAGAATCGAAAAGTATTGAATTTTTATAATTTTAGAAATGGGGTTCTGTTCAGACTATGAATACAATGTCAAATCGTTCCTTCTAAAGTGATAAAAATCAATATTGAAGCTGTACCTACGCCATAGATAAATGTGCATATTGCAAACTGAAAATAAAAATGGCAACACGTCTCGTTAAGGAAAGAGAACTAACAGGGTCCTAAAAATTATATTTAGAATGAAGAATGTAGGAAATTATAAATTTTGTGTAAACTCCAAAGAGGGATTGATCAAAATCAAAAATAGAAAGAAATTGAAAGTAAAAAAAAAAAAACGCGAGAAAATTAACAAAATCATATGGATTATGGATTGGATTATCGATTATGGATTATGGATTATGGGAATGGGACCTTGATAGCAAAAATAAAAATGTAGTAGGTAGAAAATAATATAATTATAAAAAGAATATCTGGAATTCAGAGAATTGAAATAGAAGCCTTTTAACTGATTTGCAATTCTTCTGGTCTTTTTAAAAAGGACTTTAACAATTATTAACATCGTCATCAACATTTTAGAAGATCCTGACAGTTACCAAACTTTTCACTTACATTCACTTTCACTCTGTGTTCGACTGGTGACATTCAAAATCAGATACTCTTCTCTATTACGTAATTATTTAAATTATCATAGTCGGTTGAGCTTATATTATAAGTTTCTTTAGTCGAATCCAGTTTATTTTCCTCAATGAATCCACATTCATGGCAAGCCGTATTTATTTCTGTGTTTCATCCGAGCTAATTTTTTTTTTTTTTTTTTTGTCACGGGCGATATTTGCTATTCGCATGTATCTTGCCTATTTCGACTTTGATCATATTCGATTTAATTCCCTGGATCGCTTTTCACTCGTGAACGCTTTTCCATTTCTAAATTCTCGTTCACAGTTAGGTTAGCCAAATGCAGACGACAATTTTACTCCTGCAGCTTCTTCTCTCGCACTTCCCGCCTGTGGAACTCTCTCCCATATTCTTGCTTTCCTGATGGCTACAACCTCCAAGAATTTAAATGCAATGTCAATACTCGTCTATTAACCACTGGATTCTAGCTCTCTCTCCACCCCGTATATCCTTCCCTTTCCCTCCACCTAAGTAACTGTCATCACACCTGCATTCTCATCTTTCTATTGCTCTTTTCTAACTGGTCTGTACTCCTCACTCTCTTCTAATTAATTTTTTTACAGTTATGTACCCCCCCACCCCCACCCCCGCACATCAGTGGCATTTCCGCCTTGCTCGGGGTGAAATGATTAAAAAAAATGTCTTCTGTTGATTTCTCTCAAGAATAATTTTATCCAATTTTTAATTATTAGTTTTTCTTTTTCTTTTTTTAGTTTCTAAATGTTCTTATCCAAAATGTTTTTTGTTGGGGAGTCACCTCTTTTCATACACTTTATGGACTCTTCCATGGTATACAAATAATCCTTCCTACACAGAAAGGGTTGTTGTTTTTGTTAGAGTTGCTGAGACTCTTCAACTATAACACTGTCAGCACTCTGCCTTCGGGTAGAGGGCGCTCTCTGCTTCCGAGCAGAGAGCAATAACCCAGTCGTGGTTCCACCGAAGGGTAGAAGCACGACTGGGCAAAAATAGACAGACATTTTTTGGCCGGGCGATATAGCCCGGAAATCCCAGTCATAACTGACTATGTGTCACATGTGGCCCTTACTGGGAGGGACTGCTAAATATAGTTGTTGTTAGAGCTGGTGTTTGTCAAAGCAGTTGAACCACCGCTCGTTGGTCAGTAAGAATATATAGACTATTACCACAACTTACTTCTTGTATACATTTGACTCCTACTGACAAGTTTTCCTGAATCTACTAACCGTGTACAGGTTGTACATCTTTATTCAATATACTTATCTGTTTTTGTTATATCATATCTGTTTTTTGTTATTATTATATTGTGTGGTTTTCTAAACATGAATCCACAACAGTTTTGTTCAATTTTTCCAACTTTCTGTTTGTCTTAATTATTTTCTCTTTACTTTGTGATGTAACGTTCGTAAAATAACTATTAGAATAAAACATACAGTTACATGTAACTACTTCAGAGTAAAACGATGGGACCTAGTTTCTACTCTAGTAGGTTTAAATTCCTGCGGTCTATGTACGAGGTATGAAAGCTTGTTAGAATTAGCCATGAAAATATTTCTAGAAAGGACACAGGGAAGCCAGGTAGCGCCAGGGGGAAAGTGATCGAAGTCGAAATGCCAGATTAGGATCGATAATATTACAGACCTTTCTATGGATTTCCTCGGGAATCTCGGGATATAGCAGGAGAAGTAATTATTCAATGCACAAATGAAGAGTAGATTAAAAAATTTGAAAGATGGATTTTGGCGAGAAGAATTAAGTGACAGGACAGTGAAAATTGTTTGATAGTCGAGTCAACGCTATTTTTAGTGTTCGCGTGTCCTGTTATTGGCGGCTTACGGTCATATCACGTTGAATATACCGGTTCTCGCACGATCACCGAAGTTAAGCAACGTTCAGCCTGGTCAGTACTTGCATGGGTGACCGCTTGGAAATACCAGGTGCTGTAGGCGTATTTTGCTTACAGTCATATCACGTTGAATATACCGATTCCCGCTCGTTCACCAAAGTTAAGCAACTTTGAGCCTGGTCAGTACTTACATGGGTGACCGCTTGGAAATACCAGGTGCTGTAAGCGTTTTATGCTTACGGTCATATCACGTTGAATATACCGATTCTCGCTCGATCACCGAAGTTAAGCAACGTTGAGTCTTGTCAGTACTTACATGGGTGACCGCTTGGAAATACCAGGTGCTGTAGGCGTATTTTGCTTACAGTCATATCACGTTGAATATACCGATTCCCGCTCGTTCACCAAAGTTAAGCAACGTTGAGCCTGGTCAGTACTTACATGGGTGACCACTTCGGAATACCAGGTGCTGTAGGCATATTTTGCTTACAGTCATATCACGTAGAATATACCGATTCCCGCTCGTTCACCGAAGTTAAGCAGCGTTGAGCCTTGTAAGTACTTACATGGGTGACCGCTTAGGAATACCACGTGCTCTAGGCGTATTTTGCTTACAGTCATATCACATTGAATATACCGATTCCGCTCGTTCACCGAAGTTAAGCAACGTTGAGCCTGGTCAGTACTTGCATAGGTGACCGCTTGGGAATACCAGGTGCTCTAAGAGCTTTTTGCTTACGGTCATATCACGTTGAATACACCGGTTCTCGCTCGATCACCGAAGTTAAGCAACGTTGAGCCTGGTCAGTACTTACATAGGTGACCGCTTAGGAATACTAGGTGCTGTAAGCGTCTTATGCTTACGGTCATATCACGTTGAATACACCAGTTCTCGCTCGATCACCGAAGTTAAGAAACGTTGAGCCTTGTCAGTACTTACATGGGTGACCGCTTGGGAATACCAGGTGCAGTAAGCGTTTAGTAACGGATATGCGTTGTGGTGCAGTGGATATCGGCTCGGAAAGAGAAATCGGTGAGCCAAGTTCGAATTCCAGTCGAATACCCTGCATTCACTTACGCACTGGTAACCTTGGGAAAGGTATTAATCCGTCCCTTCCCTCCAGTTATGGGTTAAATAACAGGGCAGGACTTGGGGACCCTGCCCTTGAAAACAAAATACCAATAAATCTTGATACTCGAAAAGAAAAAAGCATTACTAGACACAAAACTTAGATAAAAAAACAACAATAAATTGTTGAAAGAAAAAGATATTAGCAGCAATAAATAAATAAAATTTAGTTGGCAATAAATGACCCGCCGAGATTGATATGTCATGAAAACAAAACAACCTGTTATTAGCTGCTTAGTCAATGAATGCCAAATGTTTGTTTATAAGGAAATAGCTAATGCTGTCATGACTATTAAATAAAACTTACGTACTCACTGATTCCATATTTTCTTGTGTGCTGATAATTGCTACAATTCCTGTTAGCTTGTTGGATTCTTTGAGATACCGTTAATGTTTGAAACAGTGTTGGGAGTGACGGTAGTGAAACGGTACAGGCAAAGGTACACCACCGATTATCTTGCAGCCTTGGTATTGGAACCCGGCCAGATTATCCATTTTGCCAAACCAACAGAAGTCACATAATAAAATTCTCTCTTGGATATTTAAAGCCACCTTAACTCAACGCAGAGGCAAAATGTGAAGTTCATAGTGTTATGTAGGAAAGATAACAATTAACCCTGGACTTGAAGATACCAAGATTTTAGTGATTGGGAAAAGGTCCTGTCAGGTATCCAGATTGTTAATTCAATGCCACCTGGTGAATCAGTTTGCCAATTGCATGAAATTCAAATGTTTGCATTGAATATTAAACTGTCGGGTTTAGTGATTACAAAACGAAATTATAGCGTCAGTTAAGTTATTTGCGAGGTTCGACGTCGTTGACTTTTTAGTTACAGATAATGGTACACAATTCACATCAGGTGATTTTAAAGATTTTTGTGAAATGTACCTAATAAGACATATAAAAACAGCTCCTTATCACCCACGATCAAATGGGCTTGCCAAAACATTTGTAGATACGCTTAAGAAGGCGTTAAAAAGAGCGATAGACACACCATCAGAAAAAGTATTACAGCAATTCCTACAAGCCTACCGTATTATGCCAAACCAGAACACACCATCAGGACTATCACCGGCCGAGGTGATGTTCGCGCGAAAGAACCGATCGGTTTTTGAGAAATTACTACAAGGCAAAAGCAATAATCGGAATACACCTACAATAGTAAAAAGATCGTTTATCGTTATATGTGCTACACGCATGGGCGATCATGTCTCTTTCGTGACATGACTGACTGGGCAGAAAATTTTCCCACAGTCGGTTGTCATTACTTTATGAGTAGATTTTATGCCAACCAAGGCTACAGAATCCAATCTCTTCTGTAATTTAATCCATAGCTTAGGGGAAGAGTCGGATTTTCCAAGGGCATTTTCACGTAAATGAATGCAACTGGAATTCGAACTCGGCTCTCTGATTTGTCGTTCCGAGTCGATATTCACTGCATCACAGCACACATCCGGAGCTTTTGAAAGTCAGTTTAAATCCATGATAGATGTCTTCTTTTTCTCCTATTCATTAAAAATTTGTTAATTCGAGAATAATCCTTCTTTTTTTTAATCGTATCACCCCGAGCAAGGCGGTAATGCCACTGATGTGCAGGGGGCTACGTAAGAGTAAAAAGATTGGAAAAGAGAAAGCCGGAAACCACAACCTAGACAGGGAACAAGGGATGAGCCTCTTTACCAGTTCAATAGACGTGGGTGGAGTATGACTCGGGCGATTTTTCCCCTAATTCCGTTTTCTATAAAGCCGGGTTCATTAAAGCTCTGACCTTGTTGGACACTCTGCCTTCGGGAGGAGAGGAACCCAGACGTGGCTATGTAGAAAGGCAGGGTCTAGTTTGGGGAAGAACAGACAAGTGTCTGACTCTCCCTATGAGGGGTTTGCGGAAAATTTTTGTCCGAGCGTACGCGCTTGAAACGCCCCACGTAAATATCGGCATTGTGCCGCATCCCGCCGCCTTTGTTAGGCGCATCAGATAAATATCGAGTTCCTAAACAGAAGCAATTACTAACCAATGTGGTACCTGTTTAGTGAGGTAAAATATATCATTATTATTATTAGTGCTAGTAGTATATACCTAATTCTATTGTTGTTTCTTTTTTTTTTTTTTATCGTTTCACCCCAAGCAAGGCGGAAGCGCCGCTGACGCGCAGGGGGCTACATAAGAGAGTAAAAATTTCAGACAGGAGAACAGTGAAGACAAAGACGAACCAGCTACAGGGAGTGTCAGCGAAATGGCAAGACAAGGTTGGGAACACAGGTGTGAAGACAATTGCGAAGGTAGAAAGAAAGGAAAAGAACAAGATACACGGGGTGATGTAAAAATGACTGAAGTCAAGTGGATAAGTGATGGAAATTGATATTGGATTTGAATTACTGGAGATTGTAGCCGTCAGGAAAGCAAGTATACGGATGGGAGTTCCACAGGTGGGAAGTGCTAGAAAAGAAGCTAATAGAGTAGAACTGTCGGCTGCATTTGGTTGATCTAACTATAAATGGGTGGGCCTTTGTTGCCAGTCTGGTTCCTGGAGTAAATTCTTGTGGTGTGGGCACCAGTGACCTAAGTTCGTCGGAGCAGAAGCCATAAAAATATTTGTAGAAGAGACAGAGGGAAGCCACACGTTAATTAAAGATAATATATAATAATGTAAAAAACAATTTTAAATGGCAATTAAAATAAACAATAATTTCTAAAGTGTTATGAGGGTCATAAGAGTGAAGTTATTCAATTGACAGTCCGACCAGAAATAATCATTTTCTTCCTTTTTGATTTTTATTTATTTATATATTTCTCATTTTACAAAAAATTAATCACTCCAGATCACAAATAATACATTAAGCACTCAAGATCACAAATAATACATTAAGCACTCCAGATCACAAATAATACATTAATCACTCCAGATCACAAATAATACATTAAGCACTCCAGATCACAAATATAGAAGGATTATAGAAGGAGTGGTCCGATTTTAATCAAATGTGATACACTCATAGACAAAGACATAAGAAACGATATTCAGAAGTTTCAAGATTACAGTTCTTAGAATAGTGCAGAAAATAGATAATATATATATATATAATCGATAATATATATATATATATATATATATATATATATATATAAAAGGTAAGATGTTTGTGTGTGTGTCTGTTTATCTGCCTGTATGTCTGTATTTTTTCAGCCCTTTTAGTTTTTGCTTTGGGTTTGGCACTAAGTAGGTATAATTGTAGTTTTTAGTCTCAGCCATGATACCATTTATTCAGAGGACTTATTTAGCCTTCAAAATTCAGTATACGACGAAAAAGTCTTATTTGATATCGATACCAGGAAATCAAAATTTGACCTACATCGATTCATTTTTCTTTCAGTCTACGGTTTCGCTTTAACTAGAAACAACTATTGCTTTTTAGTCTTTCGTGTCAACGTCGAAAGAGTCTGAGCTCCAGGATCATAGATTTGTTTTAAAGCTTTCATCACACCCGAGCAACGCCGGGCTATACTGCTAGTTTATATATATTTATATACTGTCGGAAAATTTACAGATGTAACGGGTCTCCTGATTGGCTGGTTTAACCCGAACCTCGTTTTGAACTTTAGGCGGGCTTTACCAGAGGTTTTATGTTTTTTTTTACACGATGGTTTTGTTCACTCCTTTTTTTCAGCTAGCACGAACAGTATCGGACGTATTTGTGCCGCTCCGGATTTTTGTTGCAGCAGGGCCTAAATTGGCGCCCACTTGTCTCGCTATATCGAGACCATCTTACCAATTCTTTGTAATCTTTTAGGCTAATGCCACAACTTTGTAACAGAGAAAATCTCTTGTTATCCTTCTTACCTTAAAAAGGATCCCCTATGGGCAAAGCCTTGCCTTCCTAGAGAAAAATTCTCTAAGCACTATCATCTTATACCAAGATAAGAAACTGTGAAAGAAGCTGACCCAGAAGAAAGTTCCTGTACGTCGCGGATCGCAGTTCCTTGTGTCTTTTTCATCCCACTCCTAGACGGAGGATACTATACCAAGCTAAGCAGAGAAAAGAGACTATACCAAGCTACACTGTAGCAGCAAAATTCAGCATATTTTTGCAAGACAAATAAATTGTTTTTTCTATACCAGGTATGTCTTGTTATGTTTGATAATTTCCTTTCACTGCTTAAGCGCTAAGCTATGTGAATATATTTCTCACAATACATTCATCATCTGAAACACTTAAAGTCACGTGAAAAATATCTTTCAATAATTATTTACACTGTATAATATGAATTGTCAAAAAATCAAACAATATGGCGCTGGCTATGGCGCAAAAACTTAGACGGCAAACTACAAACACGAGAGTAGAAAGCTAATTCAAAAAAAAAAGAAAAGAAAAAGAAACAGGCACGATAGAATAAGAGCAATCATAGACTGAGAACTGTAAAAATCATTTAAGTTCGCCCAAGTAAGCATGTGATATTAGCCTTACTAGCGACTGTCCTAAAAAAACATAGTAATATGTCTAGGAGTTTTTATATCCAGATGCCGTATCAGGAGTTTTTATATCCAGATGCCATATCAGGAGTTTTATATCCAGATGCCATATCAGGCAGAAGACCTGATTTGATAGACGCAAATAAAAACTGGGTGAGAAAAAGATCAGTCGCAAAGTGAAAACGAAAAAGAGTTTGCTCCTAGGAGATATGAAAGATTTAACACATGTAGGAATAATCTTGTGCCAATAAGAATGAGAGCACTTGGAACAGTGCCAAAAATTTACTATAGGTCAGATTTTATTATAGAAGCTGATGGAAGAAATGGGACTGTCCACATAATAGCAAAGTCGAGGATACGAAGAAAACTGATTAAGATTTGAAGAGATTTGCCGTTCCTCAATCTATCCAACGAAAGCTACAAGACTTCGATTGTAAAAATTGATGAAATATGAAAAATTATCATTCTTAGAAGATATAATCGTAAAAAGAATACTGTCATATTTTTCTGTCATGCTCTTGATTGTGCTGCTACCTTTACATTTTACCATTCTTGAAATATAAATATATATATATATATATATATGTGTGTGTGTGTGTGTGTGTGTGTGTGTGTGTGTGTGTGTGCGCGCGCGCGCTCGGCTGGTTTTTACTTGCTTATGTTCAAAATTCAAATCTATTGACGACGAGAAAATAGACGAGGCGTTCGGGCATTGCCCTATTCTTCAACTCTAATTCAATATTTGAAAGTCAAAAATCAATTCAACGGCCCACATTGAAAATGCTCGCTTCTCCTAATTCAGATTCAAAATGGCCGATGTGAAAGAGATATATCAGCCATTGAGGCTGTTAAAAAAAAACAATAAAACAAAACTGTGACGAGTGAAGGCAAAGTAAAGAGTAAAAATAGAAATGTCTATAGTTGTTTTTTATTTCTGTGCATCTTTTGTCTTTGTGCTCGTGGGAGTGAGGTGCTTATTAAAACGTACACTGAAAAGGTGTAGATAAGATTATAAAGGAGAGGGGATCGTTAAGGAAAAGAAGACTTGCCGTGGAAGAGAGTGAATTGAGGTGAATAGGTAAAATATTCAAATTACGTAAGCTAGCTTACTAGACAGAGGGAAAATATTTATACATAGATCGATAGAGACATACAGAATATGTATATGAGTTCGATCGTAACTCAATGCTTCGTACATTCTGGATTGTGTTACATATAAGCTATGCTTGAAAAAACAATTTTTGTATATATATATATATATATATATATTGTTTAATTACTTAGATTTTGGTCATAATAAAATTAGACCAGTGCGCATTTGTATTAAAAAGTGTTCAATACGATCATATTGTACAACTTGTGAATATTCTTCATTTGTAAACGAGTTATTACGGAACCTAGGTTTCTACGATGTGGTGTCTTCAGACAATTTGCAATTGCGAGTCGTTTGAAGACACCACATGGTAGAAACCTAGGTCGCGTAATAACTCGTTTGCAAATAAAGAATTTATATATATATATATCTTAGAAGTATAGCAAACTAATGGGTTGACAGTCCACTGTTTTTAGTGATTAAGAGTGCTCAATACTTAATAGAGCATTATATATGGCAATATTTTTATTATAATTTTATAATAAAAATATAGTTAACCGCGCCACAAGAGCCGTTGTGTTTCGGTACTATTTTATTTGCACCTCGTCAGATAGTGAAATATTTTTTTACTGTTAAAAATAATTATATGTAGAAGATTCTTTATATAATAATTTCTAACACTAAAGAAATATTTCACTTCCTGACTTGTACGTATGTATG
>JBBBDQ010000804.1:1022500-1027500 GCA_037127315.1 Ascarosepion bandense
GGTAAAAATATCTAATTTAACTTTTACTTCACTGTAGATGTTATAATTAAGTATGTATTTTTTATATATGTCAATGTATTTATGAAATATCTTGAAGAGAAAAGACTTTCAGTTTCAGGAATATTTTGTGGCCCTGAATAAGGCAGTGGTGTTTTTTTAATTGACTATTCAATCCTCCTCATTGCTTAGCTGCTTTTCCAGGTTCAGCTCCTGAATCACATATTGGGCACCAACTTCAACTTAATACTTATCAAATTGATAGTAGATCTTATAAAATGGATATAAACATGGCAAAATTGGAAGTAGCTAAATAACAATAATTGTAATTTCATTCTTTAGTTTTTCATTACGTAGTAATACTAAAAATGTAACAGTATTTTCAGCAGTTACTTATTTTATAGAATTTTAGTTTAGCATTATAGCTGGATGATTGCATATGCTTTCTGAGTAAATAAAAATTAAAATTTCTTTTAAAATATTTTTACAATTTAATAAGAAAGAATGAAATTAAAATAACCCAGCTAAGTTATGAAATATTATGCTAATTATTAATATTTTTATTATGCCTTATTCATATTAATTAGTAAGATAACGAGGTAAAAATATCTAATTTAATTTTTACATAACTAGATGTTATAAATAATTATCTATATTTTCTGTACATGTCATACTGGATTTATACAATATCTTGAAGAGAAAGGAAATTCGGGAATATTTTGTGGCCCTAAAAAGGGCCGTGGTGTTTTCTTAATTGGCTCTCCAATCCTCCTCATTGTTTAGCTGCTTTTACAGGTACAGGTATGTAGGTATCTCCCTTAATTTGATAACTAAGGGTAAAAATAATTTTATAACATGTGTTTTGTACAATCATTTACAATTTCAAAAAGAACATAAAAGTAGGAGTTAATCAATAAAAATGCATAAATTCACTAGTAGTATTAGGCTATGAAATAAAATAGAAAAGATTTTCAATTGAAAATAAAAAAATGAAACCTTTTCCAATTTTTTTAAATCTTAGCTAGGCACCATAAAATTGTAGTACATATTTGTTTCTTAAAATCATTCTGCAAACACAAATTGAAATTAAACATATTTTTTTAAATTCCAAATTTCCTCTTGATTATTTCCATTGTGAATGTAGGTATCTCCCTTAATTTGATAACTAAGGGTAAAAATAATTTTATAACATGTGTTTTGTACATTCATTTACAATTAAAAATAAACTTTAAAGTATTAGGTTAACATTGAAAATGCAAAATTTCATTAGTAGGATTAGGCTATGAAATACAAAAGAAAAAAATTGCTTTTTCATTCAATTGAAAGTAAAAAATGAAACCTTTTCCAGTTTGTTTTAATCTTAGTTTAAGCACCATAAAATTGTAGTACATATTTGTTTCTTAGACATATTTTGCAAACACACATTGAAATTAAACATTTTTTTAAATTCCAACTTTTCTCTTTTGTCTTTTTTTGTGCACAATAATAAAAAAGAGAAAGTTGGAATTTAACAAAAATGTGTGTTTGCAAAATGTGTCTAAGAAACAAATATATACTACAATTTTATGGTGCATAGGCTAAGATTAAAACAATTTGGAGAAGGTTTCATTTTTTCTTTTCAATTGAAAGAAGAAGCTATTTTTTCTATTTTATTTCATAACCTAATCCTACTATTGAAATTAAGCATTTTTATTGTTTAACTCCTACTTTCCCTTTTTTATTTTAATTGTAAATGAATTTAAAAAGGAAAAACATGTTATAAAATTATTTTTACCCTTAGGTATCAAATTATGGGAGATACCTAGGTATCTCCCATAATTTGATGCATAGGGGTAAAAATAATTTTATAACATGTTCTTTCTTTTGGTACATTCATTTGCAATTTTAAAAAAAAATTATAAGTAGGAGGATAACAATACAAATGCATACTTTCAATAGTAGGATTAGGCTATGAAATAAAGAAAATAAAAAATGGCCTTTTCATTCAATTGAAAAGAAAAAATGAAACCTTTTCCAAATTGTTTTAATCTTAGCCTATGCACCATAACATTGTAGTAGATATTTATTTCTTAGTCACATTTTGCAAACACACATTGAAAGTAAACATTTTTATCCCTAATAATTTCTTGTATGAATCATTACCACATGCCACTGGAATGAACACCCCAAAAAAGCAAAACAAACAACAAAAAGAACTTTTGAGGTTTTTTCTAAATTCTGTCAGGTAGATAGATTCACAATTAATATTAAAAATGATGAAACTAATAAGTAAAAAATATAAAACTTACTTTAAATATTTAAAGACTGACTTAAAATGACTTCTTTCTTGAGTGATTCACAGACACGCATGAAAATAATAGCAGCAAGGACCTTCAAGGTTTATATACGGGAAAATTTTATGTAAGGGCGGACAACACTTGAGTCACGTGACCTTTTACAGATTTATATCACTTATGGGCACCCGTACATACAAAAAAAAACAGGAAATTAACATGCAAAAATAAAGTTTTTAATTAAATTACCAAAAAGATCAACTCTTTTAGAGTAACTGTTTAAATTTTTCGATTAATAAATATATTTGCCACACATTAATTAAAGAACATCTAATAGACCTATAAGGAGAAAATTGTAAAAGACTTACGAAACTTTTTAAATTACTTAATAAAAAAAATATTAAGAATAAAAACAACTCTTGTAAAAATTCATTACTAGCAGAATTTTTTTTATTCAGACGATGACACAATTTTAATTTATGTTTATAAAATCAATTAAAAGTTTACCCAAATAAAAATTGGCATAGTTTTATTGCATTTTTGTTTTCCTAATTCAGAGCAGATTTTCTAAAAGGTGGCTTGTTTTGAAGAAAAAAAGACAGTTGATTATCTTTCCTTAATGACTCCTGAATTTAATGAAAACTGTCTATATGTTTTGACCTCGTCGCATCTTTCGACATTTCTGGAAATTAAATATTGGTGTGTGTGTGTGTGTGGGGGGGGGTTTAACAAATTAAAAAATATATATTTTTTACCAATATTTTATAAAAATAATTAATTCAAAACTCATTTCAGTCATTTGTGAATAAGTCCTGAAATTTCCATCAAAATCATACGATTATTTGAGTTTTGCAAGAATTTCCAAATTAATGTGTCTTTCACAGTCAAAAAATGCCTTCGCGTAATATTGCGTTTTTGACGTAATAAACTCTAGCGTCAATTTATCCCTTTCACTGACGAGATAAAAAAAGATTTTCTACTACTAAATGAGCCTTTTAGAACAATTTAAAAATTTTTAAAAAATAATTAAAAAATACTTTGATCTATCCTTTTTATGATAGCATAAACATTTTGCCGAGAAAACTTTGTTTTTATTTAGTTTGAGGCCTTTTACTTCAGACTATGCTGATTTTCCCGGGGTAAAATTGGATGTACCTACACTTATAGAAGGCAAAGAACGTGTTCCTTTCAAGCGTTGTAAATTTATTTGGTTGTTGATGCGGTTGTAAATTCTTGTTTTGAAATGAATCAAAACAAGTCTGGAAACGATATTCATATCCATCGAGGTGTGAACTCCAGAAAAAAGCCTAAAGGCATCATAGAATATGAAAGGAAATTTTCTTTCGAAATAGACAGACTCCGCCCACAGGCACACAAATAAAGGGCATTTGATAACTTAATACTATTAAGTTTTCAAAAGACAATGAAATGAAACAGTTTCGTCTCAATATTTTTGATGGTTTATTTTACAAGTGTTGGCTGAAGAAGGCGGACGATTATTTGAAATGATTAAACGCGTTCAGTACGAACATTTTTTAAAAAATCTCCATTGACGCCTACGCCCCATTTTTTAAAAATCGCCATTGACGCCTACCCCCCATTTTTAAAAAATCTCCATTGACGCCTACCCCCCATTTTTTAAAAATCTCCATTGACGCCTACCCCCCATTTTTTTAAAATCTCCATTGACGCCTACCCCCCCATTTTTTTTAAAATCTCCATTGACGCCTACCCCCATTAAAAAAAGGAGGACAGTATTCTAAAGAAAAAGAGCTTTGGAACAAACTAAAAAACAATGGCGAAAAATTGAATGACAAGTTGTTTTGGTTAAATGCAACGGCTTCTCAAGTCAAGAGTCAAAGTATAACTTTCTTTAGCAAATTTCGTAAAATAGACTAAGGTGAGCACAAAAATTGCGTACACATAAGGGAGGGTGTCTTTTAACAAGTACGCATGCGTACGAAGAGAGAGAGGTAGTCAAAATATTCGAAATTTGTGTGTACGTACAATGTGAATGACCCCTTTCCGAATGAGCTGTTTTATGCTATCGGTCAATTTTTCAAAGTTCATATTTATTTTTATTTTATACTAACCTAGAAACCATCCTGTGGACGGGCTTTTTGATCTTCGGCCTTTTATCTTCAGTGACTTATGTACGGATAAGTAGGTTAATTTAGAAATAATAAAATTATTTTACCATTTTAGTTACCTCCACTCATTCGCTGAAAAAACAGGATAGCATGTTAAAAGGCCTCAATAAACTTAATAAAAACAAAGTTTTATACTCAAAATGTTTATGTTATTAAGAAAAGAAAAGCTCAGAGTATTTTGAACCATTTTTTAAAAATTTTTAATGCTTTCTAACACGTTTGAAATATTGTTTAAAAATCTTGTTTTCGTTTTTGGTTTTCTTCGTCAGCAAGTGACCAGATATTTACTATGGCTAACATAATATTACACAAGTCACTTTTTACTATTGAAAAGCAAATTAATTTGGAATTTCTTGCAAAAATCAGATAATGGTCGGATTTTGATAAAACTTTCAGGACTTATTACTGAAATCATTTTTAAAATCATTATTTTTATAAAATCTTGTTTTTTAACATACCTTCTTCTTCTTCTTCTTCTTCTTCTATGTGCCCTGTCTCTTCAGGACGTAGGCGATCATGGCTTTCCACGTCTTCCTATCCCTGGTGGCTCTTAGCACACTTTCTTCTGTAACACCATGCA
>JBBBDQ010000804.1:1032500-1092500 GCA_037127315.1 Ascarosepion bandense
TCTTTCTTCCGTTAACGTAGGCACCAAAATATATGCTACTCCAACCAAGACAATAACCTTACCTAGGATCCAGAAATGAATTCGACCTGTCCCTTTCTACTCCTAAAACTCGCTGCCACACCATCCAACCAAATTACTGAATGCTGAAAACCACCCTCCATAACTTCACATTAGGGTATTAAGAGACACACAAATTTCGTTGAAAACAAAGAAAAAGAGTACTACTGGACATTTATGCGATGTTTTTTTTCAATATGGCAGCGAATGCTGGAAAAATCTCATAAAAGATGAAGCAGATCTATGAAGCAACCAAAATATGGTTCTACAGAAGGATGTTGAGGATAACATGGATCGAACATATGAGCAAACAAGATTTTGAAGACGAAACAAAACGAAAAGGAAATTGATACTTAACATCAGGAAAAGACAGCTGAAGATTCTGGGATATGTAACGAGAAAGAAGAGCTTGGAGAATCTGATACACACAGGGCAGATAGACAGAGCAACGCAACCCATGGTTTACTTGATGGGCTTATTGGATGGCAGAGCAATGTTTGGGAGGGGTAACAAAAAAGGTGTTAAGAGCTACAATGGATAGGGAGATGGGAACTCCATGATTGCCTGTGTCCTAAAGGGACACGGCACGTAGAAGAAGAAGAAGACTTGTCGTTTGGCAAATGGCCATAATCTGCTTTCTTTACTTTCTTTTTCTTTCCTAGCTGACCCTACGTCCATTAAAATGAATTCTAAAATACCATATTTTAGCTGGATCCTTCCTCTTGATACTAACATACAGCTAATATTTATCCTGACGCTATATCCAAACATTATGCATAATACACACACACACTCTCTCTCTCTCTCTCTGGTTCTTACTTTCTGACTCTCTCTTCTTTTCTCACCCCTAAACACACTCAACACTTACTTTGCGACGCTAACAGCAGACCCGTAAATTCAGTCAGTTCAACGACTAACACTATATTCACCTCGCATCATCAAAAACGAGCCGGTCAAACTCAAAATGTGTGTCGTCTCTAGTCTTACATTAGCGGCATGAATTGCGACAGACCCTGGCTTTTAAGAAGCGGATCATAAATTTCCTGGTTCAATATTTGGTGACCGTTGAATAATTCATGCCGAGTGACAATCGTATTAGTCGCCTGCCGGTGATTCCCCCCTCTGATTTTATGATCACTGACAGCTTGGCGCGCAACTTGCCGATCAACTTTATGTTATTAGGCCTTAAGCTGGTTTTGAGCACAAATCCTTAGCTTTTCAGGAAAGCAGACACCAGAACGACCAGGAAAATATTGAAGAGCAGACACGTACAGGGGAGTTACTACGCATATAGATGCCTGAATATGCGTGTGTTTAGATATCTGAGGTAAAAAAAAAATAGAGAGTAACTAAATATAAGCACATGTTTTGGATGTGTAACTGTTTACAAAACTGAACTAATTTTGGTATGAGAACACTTTTATGGGGTGGCTAGTAGGGAATTAATTTATTTTACTTAATAAGAACTAAGCGGGCTGTCGTTGTTGGGCAGAAGATATCTGGTCGCGACGAAAACTCGGAGAGTTGAGTTCGAATTCCAGTTGCGTGCGTTGCATTCACATAAGCGCAAATGCCCTTGGGAAAGTGTTATGATGCCCTATCTACATTGGAATGAACTCTTCCTCCTTCATAAATACTAACTTGCGAGACTTCCTAAACAAGGCAGTCGAGACGCAGTGTAACTTGACAGTTCAGACGGACACTTCTATCTGCTGACTAATAACACTCTCATTTTGTATATCGTCTCCTTTTATGTGCCATGTCCTTTCAGGACGTAGGCGATCATGGCTTTCCACATCCCCCTGTCCCTAGTGGCTCTTAGCACGCTTTCTCCTGTTGCACCATGTAACCCTCGTTCCGTCATCCACCTGATCAAGTCCTTCAATTAT
This sequence comes from Ascarosepion bandense, assembly GCA_037127315.1. NCBI lineage: Eukaryota > Metazoa > Mollusca > Cephalopoda > Sepiida > Sepiidae > Ascarosepion > Ascarosepion bandense. Next base: position 1,034,447 of record JBBBDQ010000804.1, read on the forward strand.
GTTATCCACTGCTTTCTTCTGTCTCTTTTTCCCTCTATCTGGCCTGTTAGTAACAGGTTCACCGAGCCCTCCTTCCTCATTGCATGTCCCAGGAACTTTAGTTGTCTCTTCCGGATGCTCAGTATTAATTTCCTTTTCGTCTCCATCATTTCCTTTCTTCCAATGCACTGCTTCAACCTACCTTCTTGTTTCCGTGTCTTTCTTCCTGACCTAAAAGGCCCTAGAAGAAAGGTATTAATTCATCTCTTCTCCCTTCAGTACAGGTTAAATAGTATGATAGATTAGGTTTTACTTTTTTGTGGTGCAATGGTTATCGGTTCTGGATAAGAAAGCGATTTCGACACGGAATCGGGTTCGTTACATTCAAATACCATTGGAAATATGTCCTTTCAGACCGAAGGCAATCATAGCCTTCCGCATCTATCCATTGTCGCTCTTAACAACCTTTCTCTGCTAACCCCTCCAAACTCTGGTCTGCCATCCATCATTTCTCTCAGAAGGGTTGAATAGCAGGACAGCCTATAGCTTTGTTTGGCAACTAGTGTACCGCAGGAAGAAATGACAACCTACTGTGGGAAAATATTCTGCCTCGTCAGTCATGAATCCAAAAAGACATGATCGTCTAAGCATGTATCAAGTATGACACTGACTGTTACCTCGCCCGGGGGATAAAAGGGTTTGCGTAGGGTCAACAGAGCTACCTGTAAAAAAGAAAATTGACAGAAGCATCGACGACCCCTTCGGTCGTCGATGGCCTATGCTCCCTTGGAAGCAATGAGGTAAGAATAGACTAAGCGAACATCTATACAAAGAAAACTAAATTAATCTCTCTTTAACTCTAAAGTTTCGTTATAAACATTTATAAACATGTAAATAATGCACCGTATCTTCCCCGAGACTTTTCTATAATTACTTTTAGGTTAATTGTTCTGATGAGCTTTGTGGCGCAGTGGATATCGGCTCGGAACGAGAAATCGGAGAGCCGAGTTCGAATTCCAGTTGAATTCCTTGCATTCACTTACGCGCAAATACCCTTGGGAAACGTATTAATCCGTCTTTTCCCTCCAGTTATGGGTTAAATAATAGGACAGATTGGGTTCTATAGCCTTGGTCGGCAACCAGTCTACCGCAGAAAGCAATGGCAACCTACTGCGGGATAATCTTCTGCCCAGTCAGTCATGTCTCTTTCTAGACATGATCACCCAAGTGTGTATCGCGCATGGCACTTAACTGACTGACTGAGCTTTTCTCGGTGGTAACTAGACTTTATAAAATGAAGCGTTGAACTAGATTGATTTCTCATCATTTCACAGTTAAAATGACCAGATATAACCGTAAGTTCTATGCTAATAGTTTCTTCTATCGCACTTCCCTCTCATCTGATTTCTTGATTCCTAATAGAAAAATCTAAATTGTTATCGTCTGTCACATTAAGTCATATATTTAATGATAAACCAGTTGCATCTTAGTGAATTTAATGGCTTGTTTGGTGTGAAACGATGAAGAAAAACTCTATAAACACTCATCTATTTTTCTAAAGTTGGTTTGTCATAATGCTACATTCACACATTGACGTCTTTAATTAAGCCCTGTGTAACCGAGTTGTCATTACAACCTCCAAGGTGCAATGGGTAAATTTTCTATATTTTTATTTGAACCTTGAATAAGGTTTCGCTGATTTTTCATGTAAAGTAATGTTGTATTTATAAACATTAGTAAGAAACATGTCGCTGAAAGTACTGTTTATCGCTAGCCACTACTTTTCCTATTTTTCTGGCAGTATTTAAATTCCACGTCGGAAAAACGACACGTCTTTTGAGGCTAACCGCGAATCGACCCATTTTTTTGGCATTGTTATAAGAATGAAAGTGCTGCTCAGCCAGACCATGTGCTATTGATCGGAACAAGTGATAATCGTACGAGACAGTATCTGGTAAATACGGCAAGTGGGGTAGGATTTCCCATTTAAGCGTCTCCAAATAGGTTTTCACCCGTTTTGCAAAATGTGGCCAAGCGTTGTCACGTTACAGAATCACTGTGTCGCATAGCGTCCGTTTTTTTCTTCAATGATCACCTCATACACATCAATTATAGTCGATAGAGATCTCCCGTGATGGTTTCGATCTGTTTGATTGTTGGTTGTTTTTGTTTTATGGCATATCAACACCTCGGCGGGTCATTTATTGCCAGCTAAATTGTATTTATTTATTGCTGGTAATACCTTTTTCTTTCAACAATTTATTGTTGTTATTTTATATATAAGTTTTGTGTCTAGTAATACTTTTTCTTTTTAGAGTACCAAGATTCATTGGGATTTGTTTTTAAGGGCAGGGTCCCCAAGTCCTACCCTGTTATTTAACACATAAGGAACGGATTACTACCTTTCCCAAGTGTACCAGTGCTTAGTGTATCCGTCACTAAACGCTTACAGCACCTGGTATTCCCAAGCGGTCACCGATCAGTTTGAACAGCTCTTAATAAACTACACTTTCGAACCCTGGATATACGACTTTGCCGCAAATGTTGATGCATGACCCTACGAACTTCTATGACTAGAGTTATCCTAGTGTATCCACTTTTCATCGCCGGTCACAATACAATACAAAAAAACATTTTTCTATTGTTGAACCAGCTGTTCACACGCGGTATGACGCCGTTCGACGTCTCTCGGTTTCACCTTGTACGGCACCCTATATTCTTGCTTTTAAATCATTCCTAATGCTTTTAAATGATTCAAAACTGTTGGCAGATCAACTCCTAATGGTTCTGCAAGTTCAGTATGTGCCTGACATGAACCATCATAAATCAATGTCTCCAATCCTTCGTCTTAAAATATTTTCGTGTGCCAGGGTGTTCGTTATCCTTAACATCAAAATCGCTATTTTTGTAGCGTGTAATCCAATTTCTGCATGTTGTTTCCGACAAGACATGGTTGCCGTAAATCCAAACAAGAATTTTCTGTACTTCAGCTGCAGATTACTTTTGAATAAAATAGTGCATTAAAGTTCTCGCAAATACATTTTCTTTGACACGGAATCCAACATGTTTAACTCTATGAAAAACAAAGTTGTTTACACTTCGACGAAATGACATACACTGATAATCAAGCTTGCTTATAGTACTTCCTTATAGATACGTTACCATCTGAAACTACACGCACGTAATTCTGGAAACGTCATCTATTGGAAAACAGCGAAAACTTATTCACGGTTTATATATATATATATATATATATATATATATATATATATATATATATTGTGTATATTTTGGCAGCATTTTTTCATTAATGCAGGTTTCATTGAATAATATAGACAAGTTTTGTCTATTAATTTTTTGTAGGATCCGTTCATACCGTCTGATATACTTGATGGTGATGTCGTTGAAAGACAACAAAAAATCACAGTAATTGTTAATTTTTTTATCGGGTCTAAGCTTTCGGCTCACATAAGCCATTATCAAAGAGTAAATATTAACAAACAGTAAACATAGAACAGTTAATTATATTTTCAATTCAATTATCTTTATTGTTAATAGCTTAAATGTTCTATGTTTACTGTGTGTTAATATTTACTCTTTGATAATGGCTTATGTGAGCCGAAAGCTTAGACCCGATAAAAAATTCAACAAATACTGTGATTTTTTGTTGTCTTTCAACGACATCACCATCAAGTATATCAGACGGTATGAACGGATCCTACACAAAATTAATAGACAAAACTTGTCTATATTATTCAATGAAACCTGCATTAATATATATATATATATATATATACATGCAATAATTTATTAAGTTATTGTAAATAGTATGAAGATAACGGAAGGCTGAAACCTAGGTTGCGGAAATAAGTCATTTCCAAATGAAAACTGTTATGTTATCAACTCCTAATGATTCTGCAAGTTCAGCTTGCGACTGACATAAGTCTTCATGAAGTAATGCCTCCAATTCTTCGTCTTGAAACCTTTTTCGGTGCACCAGAGCGTTCTTTATCTTCAACATAAAAATCATTATTTTTGAACCGCCTAAACCAATCAGTGGCTGTTGTTTTCGACAGAGCATGGCCGCCGTAAGTCTCAACAAGAATTAGGTTTGCTTCAGCAAATGAGTGCAGTTGAATTCCTCGCAAATACACTTTCTTTGGCACGGAATCCGACATGTTTAACGCTATGAAAAACAAAGTTGTTTACACTTCGACGAAATGACATACACTGATAATCAAGCTTGCTTATAGTACTTCCCTATAGATACGTTACCAACGGAAACTACAAGCATGCTATTCTGGGAACGCCATCTATTGGAAAACAGCGAGAACTTATTCACAGTCCTTATATATATATATATATATATATATATATATATATACAATAATTTATTGTAAATAACTTATTAAGTTGTTGTAAAGCACCTGAAGATACCGAAATGTTGAAACCTAGGTTGCGGAAACATCTCATTTCCAAATGAAAAATATTCAGAAGTTCTACAATATAATTGTATTGAACACTTTTTCATACAATTGTGTACTGGTCTGATTTAATTATGACCAAAAACTAACCAATTAATATATATATATATATATATATATATATAGTCATCCGCAGACAGATCTGTTTCGCTGTATCACAGCTCATCAGTACGGTTAAACGGTTAGACGAAATGACATACACTGAATTTCTAAATTTTAAGCTTCATTATAGATGCGTTACCATCTGAAACTACTCACACGTAATTCTAGGTTTGAACTGTTAGAAAACAGCAAAAACTTATTCAATGTTCTAATAATTTTCGCGATTTTGTCGATTGCAGAGTATAGTAGGGTCAGTTGAGCACCATCTTAAAAAAAATGAAAGCACGGCGATGCAATTAACTCCGCTGTACTGCTTGGTATTCGCACCGGAAGCTCAAATACGAACAAATAAGTATATGTGGATATCAATCTGAGGACAAGGTAAAGGATTTGGTTGATATATCCAAGCAACATCCTGGTGTTTGGAGTGATCACTAGTGATAGCGATGTTATACCAATATTCATCATCTCACAGGGCATCAACCACAACATGGTGGCCTACATCTAGGGCCTTGAGAAGGTGGTACTTCTCTGGATCAAGAGGTTGGCTACTGGAACATCCGTGTCTGGCAACAAGATTCTGCACTATATTATTCCATCAGGGAAAACCAGTCATGGCAATTTCTACAACCTCATCCTCCCTCACATCGGACCCCAGACTGTAACCTCCTAAATTATTATGTGTTGAGCGCAGTTGAGCTAAAGACCAAGAAAAATCCTTTTAACATCAAAGATGAACTGAAGACAAGTATTATGGCAGGATTCATCAAAAAACACGCCCAGAAGTGATGCATTTAATTCCGAAGTCGTGCTGGAAGCCAATGGGGACTTTAACGAATAAATTTACCTGTAGTATTTCGATAGAGTTTTGTGGAATCTTGGTAAATATATCCGTTAAAATGAGATATTCCTCTCATTTTCATTTTTCCGTAATTTAGATGACAATCCATCCACCGTACTCTGTATATATAATTTTTCTTGTAAAATATATTAATTTGTCATAATTTCTAATACTAGACGAAAACCCGCTCTACGGACGGAGAAAACTAAATTGTAAATAGAAGTTTTCGATCTATTTTATTACTTTTTTAGAGTGATGTTTGTAAAAAGCCAGGGAGCCACTCGAAGTAGGGGGTTACAAAGCAAGAGAGAGTTTATGTGGATAGGTGGGGAATATAACAGTTAAACCTACACTTGTACTGGTTAAGATTGTTGTAATCGAGGAAACATCATCTTGGGAGTTGGTTCCACAGAGCAGGGGTTCATAGGCAGAAGCTGCTCTAGTGAAACTTACATTTCATCAAATAGGGTACGTGGGAATGACTGTGGTTTGCTACGATGTGCATAGCATGGCGGCTTCTAGCCGTGAAAGAGAGGTTTGCAGGTGGGAAAATAATTCGTCATTCACAAGGATGCAGAGACGATTTTGGACTTTTACGAGACTAGAAACTGAGGACTGAGCAGCTCCTGCACAAAATATGACAGCAGGACTACATATTCGGTCTGACCTGACTCTTGTAAATGCAGAGGATAACATGACGAGGAAGTATTTGTCTATATTTCTAAGATTAGGTAGTATTTACAGTATTTACATTATTCGGACTATTGTCCTCATCTTTGTTGCCATTTGTACGACGTTTAATAATAGATCATTCTATTTGTCTATATTTCTGAGATAAGGTAGTATTTACAGTATTTACATTTTTCGGACTATTGTCCTCATCTTTGTTGCTATTTGGAGGACGTTTAATAATAGATCATTCTATTTGTCTATATTTCTAAGATGAGGTGGTATTTACAGTATTTACATTATTTGGACTATTGTCCTCATCTTTGTTGCCATTTGCACGACGTTCAATAATAGATCATTTTTATTCTATTTGTCTATATTTCTGAGATGAGGTAGTATTTACAGTATTTACATTATTTGGACTATTGTCCTCATCTTTGTTGCCATTTGTACGACGTTTTGGTCTTTGTACGCTCCGGCCTTCTTCAGCTGCTAGGAATTTTGAACCGAACCCTTTATTAACAGACTAAAGCAGTGCTGAACAAGTAGTTTGCAGGGTTAGAGGGAGATAACTCATGATTTCCAATCGAGAAAGATTACGCAAGGAATGAGAATAATATACTCAGGTGATTGTAATAAAGGATTCAGTTCGAAATTCTTAGCACCTGAGGAATGCCGGAACGTACAACGGCTGAAACATTGTACAACTGGCAACAAAGATGAGGACAATAGTTCGAATACTGTAAATAATAAAGAGCAAGATACTTACTGGTATAGTACAAGGAACTGCCCTTTTTTTCTACATCTTTAGCGATGGTCCATAGGCACGAGTTGAACTTAGGGTCTTGGTTGAGATTAACTCCAAAATTTCGGTATAAACATTGCATTCAATGAACCCAACTCTATCTAAGATTACACGAACTGGGACGAGCCTATGATGCGAGTAAACTAGAGAATGAAAGTTTTGACAACCTGAGAGCCCTACATAGATTCTTTTAACTAAGACTCGCTAGAGGTAAGTAAAACATACCACCGAAGCCGCGCTTCTTCTATTAGACCAAATCCATACTACATCTTGGGCATGCCCTTTACCATACTCATCGAAAAGATCAAGCTTGTCAACAAAGTCTCGAAATGGCTTCACATTCGGTGTTGTTAATACACGATCTTTTCCCTATACGATCTATGTCGTGGTCAAACACGGCATTTCAATCTCCCGCTAAACCTACTCGACGGGACGTTATTAAAAACGTCTCGATTCGCTAAATTAAATCAGGCCGCTCCGCATGATCATTAGGTGCATTAACCCCAATGAAGCGAAGAGCCTTATCCTTTAGGCCAAAACCTGCCCACCGGATCTGCGAAGACAAGAGCACATGTCGCATCTAAGAACTTGCTCACCATCTAGGAAACACCTATTGAGCGACCATCAAAACACGCTGAATAGAGGCCGAACCGCTTAGAAAGAATGTATTCACAGTCGCGAGTTGACAAACAGGTCTCCTGTACAGAAACACTAAATATCACGTGCGAGCCTCGCCCTGCGAGACTCTGACCTCAAGCCCCGGGGATTCATACTAGTTAACAAGAACATGGAGAAATGCTATATGTATTTGCCGAACATAAGATCGGCCTCCGACAAGATGATAGAATAAAGAAAGAACAAATAGGAAACGTATCACAATCTAACATGTTTCAATTTAATTAAAGCTAATCAGAGATCGAGAAAAGAATCTACAAAGGAACAGCCTACTGGTATGTTATGATCTGGGATTAGTACTTACTGGTCAGATATGTCAGGTGTATTAAAGCAATAGATAATTTTTAAATGCATGTGCCTCGTATATTTTGGATGGTAAAGTGTATAATAGTTTATGTGTATGTTTGTGCAGAAACGTTTGTCTGTTTAGGTGTATGTTGAATGGCGATGTTAGTTAATATATGTGTATATGTCCCTGTGCGTATTAATACACCAGTCACCATATACAAAGTGGATGAGAAGAAATGCCCTATTAAAAATTATAAAGTCATATATATATATATATATATATATATATATATATATATATATATATAATCTATTTTCTTTATTTCAGAAAGATTCGATTCTACATAGCTGTTTCTTTATTATCTGTGAGTTACCACACATTATGGGGAAAGACAGTATAGTTGTTGCCCGTCAACTTCTTCACAGTTTTGAATTCAAAGTTGTCCTTCTAGACTGGCTACCAACCAAAGCTAGATACTCCAGTCTACCATGTTATTTAACTCATAGTTTGGCAAGAAGGAAAATAGAATTCATATCTACATTAGTGCAAAAGTGTACATAAAAGAATAAGGAGGAATTGAACTCAGCTCTCTGCATCTCTTTTCCGCCTCAATAACTGTTGTGCTACCCGCATTAGGTTATCATGGTAGCTTGCATTTCTACGTGAGCATTTTCAGTATTTAATGTTGCATCGTAAATGTCTGGTCGACAATGAGTGACAGTTTAGATCCGTTGAGAAAGTTCTGAATTCAAAACCGTGGAGAAGACAGTGAAAAATCACTCCGCTGTTGTTTCCAAGATCGAATGGCAAGTCGTGAAGGAATCTGTGAAGAGCCATTACCATTTACGTTCCGAAAGAACATGTTCTTTTTTTTAAATATTCTTCACTCAGAAAATCTTTTTACAGAATGATGCTAAGGACGTCAAGGACAGGAAGAGTAAGCAACGAAGGCATCTTAAAGCGGCAAAAAGAACCTTTATGCTCAGACTCTTGAAAAAACATCTGAAATTCTTTGGACCTACGAGGGTCATTCAATAAATAAGGTGAATTTTTTGGTGTAAAGACTTCTAATACAGATAGAAACTTATTTTATTTTTAATTTTTTTCCTTTTTTCTTTTTTGCAGATTGAAAAAAACTTTGAGAGTTTTGGAGATTAACAAAGATGACCGACCAAGAAGCATGCTCTAGGATTAAACAGAGATCAATTGTTTGGATGCTGAAGGGTACAAACCAGTTAAAATTCATAAGATAATTTCTACTGTGTATGGTGCCACATGTTTCAGCAAAAACAGTGTCTACAAATGGGCTAAATTGTTTAAAGAAAGACGGAGCTGTGTTGAGGATGAAGAATGTGAAGTCGCAAAAGAATCTGTGAAAAGCCATTACCATTTATGTTCCGAAAGAACATGTTCTTTTTTTTTATTTATTCTTCTCTCAGAAAATCTTATATTCGATATTTTGAGTTTTTTGTTTTACAGAAAGATGTTAAGGATGTCAAGGACAGGAAGAGGAAGCAACGAAGACGTCTTAAAGCGGCACAAAGAACATTTATGCTCAAAATCTTGAAGAAACAGCTGACATTCTTTGGACCTAAGAGGGTCATTCAATAAATAAGGTGAATTTTTTGGTGTATAGACTTCTAATACAGATAGAAGCTTACTTTATTTTTAATTTCTTTCCTTTATTTCTTTTTTTTTTTTATAAGCATTTCACCCCGAACAAGGCATTTTACTGCCACTACTGGGCAGGGGTCTACATAGAGTGGAGAAAGGATGGTTAAATATAGGAAATGTCAGAGGGTAGGGTTGGGTAGATGAGATTGTGGGGAGAATAATTAGAAGTTAGTGTGATAGGAGGTGTCTATTGACCCTACATATTAACACCTGGAGATTGTAGCCGTCCGGAAAGCAGACACGTGGAAGAGAATTCCACAGGCAGTAAGCGCGAGAAAAGAACCTGTTGGAGTAGAAATTACGGTTACATCTTATCTGTTTAACTGTAAAAGGGTGGGACCCAGCTGCCAATCTAGTATCTTGTGCAAATTTGTGCTTTGGCGGCACCAATGATCGAAGTTCATCGGAGCAGAAGCCATGAAAGTACTTGTAGAAGAGGCACAGGGAAGCCACATCACGCCGGTGAGAGAGTGGTTGCAGCCGGTCTGCCAAGTCATTATCAACCACGTTACAGATTCTCCTTTGTATTTTGTCAAGAAGCCCAAGGAGAGCAGCAGGGGCACCCGACCAGATGTTTTGCAGATTAAAAAAAAAACCTTTAAGAGTTTTGGAGATTAACAAAGATGACCGACCAAGATGCATGCTCCAGGATTGAACATAGATCAAGTTTTTGGTTGCTGAAGGGTGCAAACCAATTAAAATTCATAAGATAATGTCAACTGTGTATGGTGTCACATTTTTCAGCAAAAACAGTGTCTACAAATGGGCTAAATTGTTTAAAGAAGGACGGAGCAGTGTTGAGGATGAAGTATGTGAAGTCACAAAGGAATCTATAAAAAGCCATTACCATTTATGTTCCGAAAGAACATGTAATTATTTTAAAAATATTCTTTACTCAGAATATTTTATTCCGATTAACAATGGATCAGATAAGTTTATCTGACGTATAAAAACAATATCATAGCATCTAAAGTGGATCAAACTCTAAAGAAATGACTTGTAATAATTTTATTTTGATTATTGTGACTAGCAGTATAACCAGGCGTTGCTCGGGTGTAATGAAAGCTTTAAAACTAATCCATGGTCCTGGAGCTCAGACTCTTTTGACGTTGGCACTAAAAAGCAATAGTTGTTTCCAGTTAAGCCGAAACCGTAGACTGAAAGAAAAATGAATGGATGTAAGTCAAATTTTGATTTCCTGGTATCGATATCAAATAAAATTTTTAGTCATAAACTGAATTTTGAAGGCTAAATAAGTCCTCTGAGTAAATGGTAGCATGGTTGAGACTAAGAACTACACTTATACCTACTTAGAGCCAAACCCGAAGTAAAAACTAAAATAAAAGCGCTGAAAAAAATACAGACATACAGGCAGATAAACAGACACACACAAACATCTTGTCATTTATATATATATATATATATATATATATATATATATGTAATCGATTTTCTGCACTATTGTAAAAACTGCAACCTTGAAACTTCTGAATATCGTTTCTTATGTCTTTGTCTATGACTGTAACAAATTTGATTAAAATCGGACCACTCCTTCTATAACCCGATTTATTCGATTATCGATTTTCGATATTTATCGGGGGTATCTCGACACAAAACATAGCTAAGTACACTCGCAGACGCTTATAGTACAACTGTGTAAAGTTTCAAGAAAATCGGTTCAGCCGTTTCGGAGTCTATAGTTAACGGACACACACACACAACGTTCCATTTATAAAATAAGTTTAGATTTCCAAACTAAATTATAAGTCTCACAGTGAACTGATTGTTTTTTTTTTTCAATAGTTGTATAGTAAGTACATTGCCATTGAAACACATTGAAGCGAAATATTTTACAAAGAACAAGAATAGTATGTAAGAAAGCAAGGAAGAAATCATGAGACACAAAATATTGAAATTGAGGAACCAGAACAACTCCAAAAATAACAACCAATAAAGCATAACCTCAAAAGTAGTAAACTCTACAATGCATCACTGAAATTAATTCTTGATAATGTGGTGCGTTGGGTATCGGCTCGGAACGAGAAAGCGGCGAGCCGAGTTCGAATTCCAGCTGAATTCTTTGCATTCACTTAGCGGCAAATATCCTTCAGAAAGGTATTAATCCGTCTCTTCCCTCCAGTTATGGGTTAAATAATAAGACAGATTAAGTTCTATAGCCTTGGTTGGCAACCAGTCTACTGCAGAAAGCAATGGCAACCTACTTTTTGTTTTTAATCGTATCACCACGAGCAAGACGGTAATGCCACTGATGCGCACAGGGCTACGTAATAGTGAAAAGATTGGAAAAGAGAAAGCCGGAAACCACATCCTAAACAGGGAACAAGGGAAGAGCCTCTTAACCTGTTCAATAGACATGAGTGGAGTGTGAACAGGGCGATAGATAGATCTATCTACACCAATTAAAGACCTATCTACTCCAATTACTGCGGGATACATTTTCTGCCCAGTCAGTAATGTCTCTTTCGAGACATGATCGCCAAAGTGTGTATCACGCATGGCACTTAACTGACTGACTGAATATAATAGTTGGAAACATGATTAAAGGCTTCTACCGGGCATAAAGTGGGGGCCGGTTTTTTATTGTTTTGAAGTAATAAACTGATCCCCCACTAATTATTACTTAATAATCAAATACATCTCTTTCACCTCCAGTTATGAGTCAAATAACAGAACAGATTGTATTCTATAGCCTTGGCTAGCAACCAGTCTACCGCAGAAAGCAATGGCAACCTACTGCGGGATAATCTTCTGCCCACTCAGTCATGTCTGTTTCGAGACATGATCGCCCAAAACGTGTATCACGTATGGCACTCAACTGACTGAATGTATAATATAAGTCTCAACGAAGCAAAATATGCAACAGCAATTGTAGCAACTAAAAAGTTTTAAAATTAAACCTCGAAGTGAAAAAAAATGCAGTCTCACATGAAGATCTAACTTGGAAAAAGAAAATAAGGAAATAAACAAAAGTGAATTATCATGACTCGATGAACTGGCAAGAGGAACAAACGTAAGGACTAGAAAAACATAACATTCAGAAGTAAATGCATTCTTAGGAATGAAAAACATCGCTTTCCTAGCCGATATCCAATTTAGCACAACGCACATCCGCCACTAAACGCACCTGGTATACCCAAACGGTCACCCATCTTAGTACTGTCCAGGCACAACGTTGCTTAACTTCGGTGGATCTAGCAAGAACCGGTGTTTTCAACGTGATATTGCCGTAAGCACACACATCCGTCACTAAGCGCTTACTGCACCTGGTATTCCCAAGCGGTCACCCATCTAAGTACTGTCCAGGCTCAACGTTGCTTAACTTCGGTGATCGAGCGAGAACCGGTGTTTTCAACGTGATTGCCGTAAGCCTTTATATTATTAATAACTATATTTGATTATGTTTGTTTCCCGTCTGAGTCCATCCTGCACATATATAAATCTACCATCCGCCCTTGTATTGAATACTGCTTCCACATCTGGTCGGATGCCCCTGCTATTCACCCCGGGATTCTTGACAAAATACAAGGGAGAATCTGTAATGTGATCGATACCGACTTAGCTGACCGGCTGCAGTCACTCTCTCACGGCGTGACGTGGCTTCCCTGTGCCTCTTCTATAAATACTTTCACGGCTTCTGGTCCGATGAACTTAGATCACTGGTGACCCCTAGGTACGAATTTGCACGAGAAACTAGATTAGCAACTACATCCCACCATTTTACAGTGAAACCGATAAAATGTAACCGCAATTTCTACTCCAACAGCTTCTTTTCTCGCACTTCCCGCCTGTGGAATTCCCTTCCACATACTTCCTTCGCCGACAGCTACAATCTCCAGGAGTTTAAATGTAAGGTCAATAGACACCTCCTAACACACTAACTCGCATCCATTCTCTCAAACACTCTTCCCATTAGCCTCGGTATCCTTACCCGTCTATCACCCTCCTTCTAACATTTCCTATATCTAACCACTCTTTCTCATCACTTTCCACTGTGTAACCCCCGGTGCAATAGTGGCAGTGGAATGCCTTGCTTGGGCTGAAAAGATTTAAAAAAAGAAAAGAAACTACAAACAGAACAAGACTTTTTAAACCGATGAGAAGAAATTTTACAGAGAAATTAGCATAAAAAAAAATTGAAGTCGCACCTCCATCCCCACCAATTGAAGAGGTTATACAATTCTGGGAAAAACATGGGCTTGCCCTAAAGAACGTAACAAATAAGCAGACTCTAGTAGACAAGAAATAGAACGAATGAAAAATGAACTAGAACAAACATGAGCGGGAATCACAGAAGAGAAGGTTGGATGCGCACTGAAAAAAGGCACACTACAGGAAATCTTCAGGAACAGATAAAATTCCTAACTTTTGGCTCTATTATCTAAATACAGCACACCAAAATAATAAACAAATAATTCAAGAAACGGTCAATGAACATACTAAAATTCCAGTATGGTTAACCAAAGAAATTACTTTCTTTGTTCTCCAAAACTAAAAACCAATTTCATGTGTTCCTACTACTTACAAACTGATGACATCAATTCTTCTAAAACAGACATATTCCTTCTTAGAAAAAAATTACAGACTATCTCTTAAGGAAAAAGGATACAAACGTGGCTTTGATTACTTATTAATTAAATGAACTTGGAAAACTGCTTCAATACAAAGAAAAAATCTCAGTACTGCCTAAATAAATTACCGTAAGGCATTTGATTCCTGGGTCTTAAAGTCTTTAAATACACACAGAGTATCGCCCGTCGTCATCAATTTCATCAAGCAAAGTATGTCGGCAGGGAAGACAACTCTTCGTCTCAATCATGGAACCTATAAGTCTGGCGAAATAAACATCACCAAAAGAATATTTCAAGGTAACTCTTTGTCTCCCTTATTATTTTTATAGCACTAACAGCAGTGAACTTCATAAAGCGGAATATGGTTACAAGTTATCTAAAACCAAATGAACCATCTATTTTTATATAGATGACTTAAAATCTGATACTAGGAATGACAGCGAGTTGGAAGATCTCCTGAAAACAGTAAAATGTTTCATTGATGGAAATCGATTTGGAAATGTGTGCTAAAGTTACAGTTCTACGAGGAGTACTACAGCAGACATCTGTATTATATTAGACTCTTAGATAACAATAAAAATTTTCGAGGAAGAAGATGCTTATTGGTACCTCGGTGTAAATAAGGGTGGAACAATTCACCATAAACAATGAAAGAAATAAAATGAAAGGCGTTTTGTAGAAGGGTGTGACTGATATTAATAATTGAATTGAATTTACAGAACAGAATTATGGCCATTAATAACCTTGAAATCCATGTGATTCAATAGAGTTTAAACATCTTGAACTGGACTCGAAATAACATCAGCCGAATGGATTCCATGACAAGAAAGATTTTTTTTAAGAATAACATGGACCATCCAAAGGATGATGAGGTCTGTCTACACATCTAAATCTAAACTTATTTATAAATGGAACTTTGTGTGTGTGTGTGTGTGTGTGTGTGTGTGTGTGTGTGTGTGTGTGTCTGTGTGTCTGTGTGTGCGTGCGTCCGTTACCTATAGACTCCGAAACGGCTGAACCGATTTTCTTGAAGATTTACACAGTTGTGCTATAAGCGGCTGCGAGTGTTCTTAGGTAGGTTTTGTGTCGAGGTATCCCCGATAAATATCGATAATTGAAAATATCGGGTTATAGAAGGAGTGGTCCGATGTTAATCAAATTTGATACACTCATAGACAAAGACATACGAAACGATATTCAGGCGTTTCAAGGTTGCAGTTCTCACAATAGTGCAGAAAATCGATTATAGATAGATAGATAGATAGATAGATAGATAGATAGATAGATAGATAGATAGATGGATAAAAGGCAAGATGTTTGTGTGTCTGTTTATTTGCCTGTATGTCTGTATTTTTCAGCGCTTTTATCTTAGTTTTTGCTTCGAGTTTGGCTCTAAGTAGGTATAATTGTAGTTCTTAGTCACAGCCATGATACCATTTACTCAGAGGACTTATTTAGCCTTCAAAAAAACTTATTTGATATCGATACGAGGAAATCAAAATTTGACTTACATCCACACATTTTTCTTTCAGTCTACGGTTTCTCTTTAACTGGAAACAACTATTGCTTTTTAGTCTTTCGTGCCAACGTACTAAAGAGTCTGATCTCCAGGACAATAGATTAGTTTTAAAGCTTTCATTACACCCGAGCAACGCCGGTCTGTACTGCTAGTACCCCATAAAAAAGTGGAAGAGGTCTTATTCAGCTAGAATTGTCATACAAGACAACAAGTATTGACTTATTAACATAGAAGGAAACAATAAAGGACTTGATGATAAATTTCCACATTTTTTCTATTTCGATATCCAATTCTTTATACTTCGATGGTTTTTTTTTATTATTCCTTAGTTGCTTTGTTACAGTCCGCTATATCAGTTAGTTAGCAAGTTTTTTTTTTTCATTTTGGTTTTTGAAAATTATGTCCGGCCTATTTGCTTCAATTTTCATGCCTGTAAAGATGGCGTAATCCGGTAGTTAGGAGCATCTAGATTACAGGCTGAAACGGAAGCTATTCTTCTTGCAGCGCAAGACCAGAGTCTTTTCACTAGGAACGTTCCAAGCAAATATCATACATAATAGTGTGGATCCAAAATGCAGGTTTTGTGACAAATATCAGGAAACCATAGACCATCTCAAGATGACCTGTACTTGTCCCAAATGATCATAAAAATCGTCACAATAAAATGGGGTAATATAACAGAACTATCAGCTTAATGAGTCACATTACAAAACTGATTGTCAGAATCCTGATGAATAGAGCGAGAAGCAGAATCAGGCCAGAGATAGGGCAGGAACAGTGCAGGTTCGTCAAAGACAGTGGAACAAGAAACGCCATATTCATGATTAGGATGCTCTCTGAAAGGGCATTACAAATGAAGAAATATTTGTACCTATGCTTCATTGATTACGCGAAAGCATTCAACAAAATACGACACAAAGAATTGATGGAGATGCTAGGCAGCCTCGACATTTTCGACAAAGACATAAGAATAATCAAGAATCTCTACTGGCAGCAAACGGCCTGCATAGGGACAGGTAACGACCTCAGTAGATACACAAAGATAGAAAAAGGCGTAAGACAAGGATGTGTCTTTTCACCGGATTTATTCAACCTATACAGCGAGAATATTTTGAGGGCCCTAGATGACACGCCAGGATTTGTTATTGGAGGCCACAACCTGAACAACATAAGGTATGCGGACGATACAGTGCTGATTGCGGACACGGAAAGGAAACTACAAGACCTCATACAGAAAGTAGCAGTGGAGAGTGACAAGAAGGGACTACAAATAAACTTTAAGAAAACTGAGTGTATGGTCATCAGCAAAAGATACAACCCAAAATGCCAAATACAGGTGGGGGATAACAGAATCAAACAAGTACAAGAATTTAAGTACCTAAGAAGTGTTCTAACAGAAGATGGAAAGTGCGACACGGAGATCCGAAGGCGAATTGGCATGGCAAAGGACGCGTTCCAGAAGATGAGCAAAATACTAACACACAGGAAAATCTCAATAGAAACGAAGAAAAGAGTGCTGGACTGCTATGTGATGTCAGTTCTTCAATACGGCAGTGAATGCTGGACAATATCATCGAAAATGAGGACAAAACTGGAAGCGGCCGAAATGCAGTTCTACAGAAGGATGCTACGGATATCGTGGACTGAGCATGCAAGCAACGAGGAGGTGTTGGAAAAAATGGCAAAAAAGGAAATTGATACTGAGCATCAGGAAGAGACAACTGAAATTCCTGAGACATGCAGTGAGGAAAGAGAGCCTGGAGAACCTGATACTGTCTGGTCAGATAGAAGGAAGGAGAGACAGACGAAGGCAGCGGATAACATATTTGCAGGGTCTGATCATGTGTATGACGGAACGGGGGTTGCCAGGAGCAACAGGCTCAAACATACTAAGAGCCAAAAGGGATAGGGAGACGTGGAGAACCATGATCGCTTACGTCCTGAAGGGACAGGGCACATAAAAGAAGAAGAAGAATATATACACTGGACAATCTGCAAACACTTTGTAAAAATATGTTATCAAATACTGGCATGAACATCACCCAAAATCGATTATAACCCAACTGACAGACAGAAAAATTGATAATGATGATGGTGATGATGATGATACAATAATAATAATAATAGTAATAACAATGCTTAACTGTCCTATTCGAAATTGTGCAGATCTTATTATCCAAATTTTAAGTGCTCATCCCGGTTCACACTCCACCCACGTCTATTGAACCGGTAAAGAGGCTCATCCCTTGTTCCCTGCTTAGGATGTGGTTTCCGGCTTTCTCTTCTCCATTATTTTCACTCTTTTATTTATTTATTTTTTTCTTTTTCTTCAATTGGAGTAGATAGACTAAACTATCGCCCGGTTCACACTCCACCCACGTCTATTGAACAAGTAAAGAGGCTCATCCCTTGTTCCCTGCTTAGGATGTGGTTTCTGGCTTTCTCTTCCCCATTCTTTTCACTCTTACGTAGCCCCCTGCACTTCAGTGGCGTTACCGCCTTGCTCGGAGTGATATGATTAAAATATATATATGTATATATATACACAGTAGCATATAAACGGTTTTACGCATAAGTATGTTTATATATTTGTTAATGCATGCATAAATTTTTATACATTATATTTCGAATATTTTTTTGGCCTGTGAATTATTAACAATATACTTCCAGAATACAAAGGAGAAATTTTAGTTTAAAATAAGCATTTCAAAGAAAAATTAATTATACGAAGAATAGTAAAAGAAAAATGAATAAAGAAAGCGAAATTTTTTTGACAAAATAAACAAATCGAACACTCCCCTGCCCTCCGTCTTTTTTCTGCCCACCCAACAGCCACACCCCGTTTCACCTTTTGTCGTTCGTTCGCTTTCTTCGCCATCGCTTAGCACTTTGAAAACAGATTTTGTTTTAAATTGGAGTTATTGCATTTCCGTAAAACGTTCCGTTGGCAATACCAATGGGAGAGCCACCCCTTGCAGGCAAGTAAAATCCGATAACTCGAAAATTTTAGCAAATAAGATTTGCAGCATTTCGCATATCGTGTCTTAAGTTGACCTCTCCTTTTTCATAAGAACAGTCATTTTTCTTTCTTCATTTTTTTCAGGTCCCTATTTACATCTCGCTAACTTTACTTTACATTCTGTCATTCACTCTATTTCCTCCATTTTTCTTTATTTCCTTCCTTCCTTCCTTCCTTCCTTCCTTCCTTCCTTCCTTCCTTCCTTCCTTTCAGAATCTCACACTCACTTGAATATGTATTTAGTGACCTCATGTTTTGAAATTTTTGTTTCACTAACTCTCCCACAAATCAACATTTGTACGCCAATAGTTAAATGTGTAAAATACACATTTAACTATTGACGACTTTTTGTCTCTTTTACTTTAGAATGTGGCCCTTCAAAATTATCTTTCTGTCATTTTATTTAATTCACTATCTATCTTTTTTATCTAACCATTTATCTGCACATCTATTGTAGTCTATTGAAATCTACATCTCGCTGTAACTCATTTAATTCAATTCATTGTATTGGTCTATTATATAGTATTATATCTATCTCAATTAGTTCGTATCTATCTCTTCAGATCTATCTCAACCTGTTCAAATCTATCTCTCAGTATATTCACATCTATCTATCTCCCTTTATATATATATATATATATACACTACCAGCTATAATTATTAGGCCATCCCAGTGTTTTAAAAAAATGGTATATTTCATACTATTTTTTAGTATTTATAGCCAAGTGAATAACTGTAAATGAAAATAGAATGGTTCTTTTCTTTAATATTACACAATAACATGTGCATCAAATGAATTTATAAATATTTAATAATTACCTATATTGCAGTTTAATCAATGAAAGAATTAACAGAATTTAGGGCGATTCGGACGAGTTAATCTTTGCTTCCTTACATCGTAAAATTTTGCAACGTAATAATAACAAAAGAAACATTCTATTTTCATTTAGCAATAAATACTAAAAGTAGTATGAATACATCATTTCTTTTAAAAATCTAGGGTGGCCTAATAATTACGGATGGTAGTATATATATATATATATATATATATATATATCAGTTTATTAAAATCTAACTCTCAGTACATTCAAATCTATCTGTCTATCGCAATCTGTTTTAATCATTCTCACAATGCATATATCGCATTCAATTCAATTTATAGTATTCATATCTAACTCAGTCTATTCATATCTATATATATCTATAGAGGTAGAATCGCTGACTGACGCGAATTCGGTCGGGTTTCAATCCTAGGTAAAAAGCATTCGGATGTCTAACCGTACTGATGAGCTGTGATACAGCGAAACAGATGTGTCTGCGGATTACTATATATATATATATATATATATATATATATATATATATATGTGTGTGTGTGTGTGTGTGTGTGTGTGTGTGTGTGTGTGTATCAATCAATTCTTTCCATATCTATTTACAACAGTATGTTCAGATCAATCTCAGTCTATTCATATTTATATATCTATTTAATAATTAATAACCACTTATTGGTCAGAGTCATATTGAACCAGTAAAAAGTTTTATCAAGAAAGTGCTTATTACATATTTAAAGAAAAAAATTAAAGAAAAAAATAAAAAAGACAGCCTCTTAATAATTCGGAATATAGCATAATTTCCTGAATAAAAAAGTTTCCTAAATGAAAGGTCTGCAATAATGGCTGGATGTATGCACCTTAGAAAATACATTTTGGGCTTATGCAAACCCGGATGAAAGGGTTTACAATATTATTTCGCTAGTCCTGACTAACCCCTCCCTTATTTTAATCTTCCTGATATGCGTTCTAAAATTCCTGTTAGAGCCCGGAAGTTCTTTCCGTCTGAATCTATACTGTACATATATAAATCTACCAACCGCCCGTGTATTGAATACTGCTGCCACATCTGGTCGGGTGCCACTGCTATTCTCCTCGGGTTTCTTGACAAAATACAACGGAGAATCTGTAACGTGATCGATACCGACTTGGCTGACCGCCTGCAGTCACGCTCTCACCGGCGTGACGTGGCTTCCCTGTGCCTCTTCTATAAATACTTTCACGGCTTCTGCTCCGATAAAATGTAACTGCAATTTCTACTCCAACAGCTTCTTTTCTCGCACTTCCTGCCTGTGGAATTCCCTTCCACATACTTGCTTCCCCAACAGCTACAATCTCCAGGAGTTTAAATGTAAGGTCAATAGACACCTCCTAACACACTAACTCGCACCCATTCTCTCAAACACTCTTCCTATGTACCCCTTACTTGTCTATCACCCTCCTTCTGACATTTCCTATATCAAATCCTATATTTCCTATATCAAATCGGTCTCTCAGCAGCTTCCCCTATGTAACCCCCTGTGCTATAGTGGCAGTGGAATGCCTTGCTTGGGGTGAAATGATAAAAAAAACAAAAATAAAATCCGCTCAAAAAAGCGTTCAATAATATTTGACGTCTGAAGATGCTGAAAGTTTGAAACCAATGTAACGTAATCGGCTGATCTTCCGAATTAGAATATATATATATATATATATATATATATATATATATATATATATATATATATATATACGAGCAGTATAGCCCGGCGTTCTCGGGTGTAATGAAAGCTTTAAAACTAATCCATGGTCCTGCAGCTCAGACACTTTGGACGTTGGCAGGAAAGTTGGACGTTGGCAGGAAAGACTAAAAAGCAATGAAAATGAAAGAAAAATGAATGGATGTAAGTCAAATTTTGATTTCCTGGTATCGATATCAAATAAGGTTTTTGCGTCGAAAACTGAATTTTGAAGGCTTAATAAGTCCTCTGAGTATCATGGCTGAGTCTATGAACTACAATTATAGCTACTTTGAGACAAACCCGAAGCAAAAACTAAAATAAAAGGGCTGAAAAAAATACAAACATACACACAAACATTTTGCCTCTTATATATATATATATATATATATATATATATTATCAATTTTCTGCACTATTGTAAGAACTGCAACCTTGAAACGCCTGAATATCGTTTCGTATGTCTTTGTCTATGAGTGTATCAAATTTGATTAACATCGGACCACTCCTTCTATAACCCGATTTTTTCGATTATCGATTTTCGATATTTATCGGGGGTACCTCGACACAAAACCTAGCTAAAAACACTCACAGACGCTTATCGTACAACTGTGTAAATTTTCAAGAAAATCGGTTCAACCGTTTCGGAATCTATAGGTAACGGGGACACACACACACACATACACACATAGACAAAGTTCCATTTATAAATAAGTTTAGATTTATATATATATATATATATATATATATATATATATATATATATATATATATATGCTCATAGCTATGTTAGTGTCTAAATTATATCTCTTAATATCTCTGTTTCTTTTCTGATCTATTTCAGTCTGTTTATATATATCTCTTAGTCTATTCATATATATCAATATCTCAATCACATTCAATCTGTCATTTATAACTCTACACCTTCTTTTTCCTCTATCTTTCTTACGTGCTCCTCTGTTATACTTAGTTCCTCTTCCTGTTTGTTTTATTATTTTTCATTTTTCTGACCTCCTTGTTTTTTTCTTTTTCAATCACTGTCATTTGGCTTCCTCAAATTTATCCTGATATTTGCTCAGCGTGGCTCAGTGCGCTAAGGACAATCGCCAGCATTTTTCTTCCTCTTCGTATCAGTATTGCTTTTGGCTAACGTTTGAAGACTGATTCTTCTTCTTCTTCTTCTTCTTCTTCTTCTTCTTCATGCACCGTGTCTCTTCAGGACGTAGGGGTCTTGTGTATGACGGTAAAATGCATTTGGCAGCAAGGTCTCTGTTTGGGAGGTTGTGAGGAGCATGGAGCCACCTCTTCATTGCTGTTGTCCCCAGGTCTACCCTGACCCAAATTGGTAGCACCTGTTAGCTAAACCCCAAACTGGAGTCAAAACACTATGAAAATATAAAAAATTACTTTTATAGAAATATATACATAAAAGTAGACGATGATAGAAAAATATATATTTTTGAAGGAAAAATATTACCAAAAATACATTTTTGAAGGAAAAAATTATTACTAGCAATACATTTTTTAATACAAAACTAGAAGACAGCTTCAGTTTTCTAAAATAAAATTTTAAAAAATTTTCATCGAAATCTGACTAAATCAACATTTCTCGCTATAACCAAACATTTAAACACTGCATTATAACCCCACCTTTTTGGTATTAAATAACCCACAGAGGTGTTGATATGTCTTTTAACAAAACTCACTCAGACTTCAGAATGTAGGCGTTCATGGACTTCCACTTAACTCTGTCTCTTGTCGTTCTCAACATTCTGCCTTTTAGTAACTCTTACAAAACCTGCTCTGCCATCCATTTGCTCAGGCCAATGAAGTAGATCTCGGGCTGCTTTCCTCTTTTTCCCTCTATCCGTTTCGTGAATATTAAATTCTCAAGGCCCTCCTTCCTCATTACATGTCTCAGAAACCTCATCTGTCTTTTCCTTATGTTAAGTATGAGTTTTCTCCTCGTTTCCATTCTCTTCAACACCTCGACAACATCCTTGTGTAAAACCACATTTCTGCTGTCTCAAGCCTATCCTTCATCCTTGATAAGATCGTTCAGCATTCACTTCCCTACAGAAGAACAGATATCTCATAGCAATCCAGCACTTTCTTCTTTGTTTCCAATGAGATTTTTCTGTCTTTCAGATTCATTTCTGTTTCTTACCCTAAAACCTTTATCAAATAGTTTCTTTCTCAAGAAGTCCCTCCCTTTTCTCCTCCGCCAAACTTATTTTACACCTCTCCCTCTTTCCAACTTTCTCTCTCTCTCTCTCTCTCTCTCTCTCTCTCTCTCTCTCTCTCTCTCTCTTGTCTCCTTTCACTCACTTTTCCTCTCTAACACTCGTTCCGTTTCTAAACAAGACATTCACTCGCCAACTCTTTAATTTTACGTTTGTCCTCTTACACATCTGTGTTTGGGTTTTTGTTTTTTGCCTGATAGCAATATTGTTTGCCTTGGTTGTTCATAAAGTTTACTAATGCTGGGCTTCAAATTCTTCACCGTCCGCCAAGAACATCAAAAGTATCAACACACCAAGTAAACAGTAGCAAATATCATTTGGAGAATTTTATCATTGATTTTGTTAAAGGCATATATAAGAAAAATAATTAGATGATAAGGCCATTCGGCCACTTTAAAAAAAACATTGAATTCTCCCCAAGAAAGACAGGAAAGCCACTAAGACTCAAGTGCTTACTGGGTTTTGAAAGAATTAGAAAACATTACTAAAAAGCGAGAACAATAGAAGAATAATCAGGAAGATAGTAGCTAACGATTGACATTGCATTTAAATTTATGAACATTAAGAGTAGACCCTGAAGAGCGTTGCAAAAGCAAGAAATACAATAGAAGAAACTATTAACATAGAAGTTACGGTTTCGTCTAGCAAACTCGAATGTAAATTGGGAAGACCTCAAATCTAGTCTGGCACTGCCTTTACATACATAATTTTAAATACCGTAGCGAAAAGCTCATCCGAACACTTCCCATGAGAGAGAGAGAGAGAGAGAGAGAGAGAGAGAGAGAGAGAGACGGCATCAGAGATGCATGTTCCATTAAATGGGGTCTTATTGGAGGGGGTATGTTCATTTTTCTCTTTTATATTTCTAACCTACGATAATCCTATGTCATTTTAATAACAGTAATCCGTACTTATGAAGCCGATTGAAATAATCTGTTAAATGACATGTAGCCTATTTACGTTTTAACTCGGAATACCGTCTCTGTAAATTTCCATTGTGGCGACGTCAGTTACTCTGTAAATCACGAATGATATTTCTTCATGTGCTTTCCACTGTTTCGGTTGAATATTCCGAGATGTTAGGAAAGGGTTTTATAATGGTTACACAATGAAAACAATATACAATTTCGATGAAAAATATTTATCTCTGTATTTCATTGGTATAAAAATTACTTGTTCTTTATTTTGCTCTCAGAGAAAGTTTAAGAGTGACACTATCAAGTTTACTAAAAGAAATTTCTCTATACAGTTTTGGTATAAAATGATGAGAATATAAATAATGAAAATCAATTAGAATATTGGAAGTTGATCGAAGTCGAAAAAGTATAGACAAAGATCATTATCGTCTCTGTTATAATATAGACCATTATATATATATATATATATATATATATATATATATATATATATATATATATATATATCAGTATGCAGAATCCAAAGAAGTATCCTGTACAGACAGTGGTAGGATAACTCTCTAAGAGAGCTCTAAATATACATGTATATAAATACATATAGAGCAAATATAAGAAAGATTAAGGCAGACACGTTATTCAATGGTAAATCGGAAATATAGGCCTATTTCAGGCGAACCATCATCAGCTTCCGTCTTTATTTTACAAAGGATTTTACACGAATTTTATACAATTCGTGTAAAATCCTTTATAAAATAAAGACGGAAGCTGAAGATGGTTCGACTGAAATAGACCATACTTCCGATTTACCATGAAATAACGTGTCTGCCTTAATTTTTCTTATATTTGCTGTATATATATATATATATATATATATATATATATATATATATCCGCAGACAGATTCGTTGAATCACAACTCATCAGTACGGTTAGACATCCGATTAATTTTTACACAGCTTTGAAAACCGACCGAATTGGCATCAATCGGCGATTCTATCTCTGAGCGCTGGGCGTTCGGTAAACGGGGGCATACTTTTAGCGTGTGATATACCATGTATACACATGCCAGTAACTGAGAGTGTTCTAATTCATGACTGAATGAACGATGCGTTAATGCTAGAGTAGCTACTGTTTTTTCAAAGACTACCATTCTTTCACAGTGCTTAATCAGGGTGTGAGAGCGTATATATATATATATATATATATATATATATATATATATATATATACAATTTATTTTTTTAAACATTATTTTTTTAATCGATACTCGTATTTTAGTAGATATTCTGTTTTCTAATTAACAGACAGGCACGATAAGAAAGAACTCTGGGTGATAATTTAAATTTGTCCGTTTGACGCCTAGTCCCTGGGAAATGGATTTAATCAAGTGACCAAAAAGAAAAAACCCAGGTGGAATTTCAGGAAAGGCAGAGGGCGTTCCACCCCTTTCGTACAGTGATGGTGAGAGGTACTCGCACAAACAGGAAGGAGACAGATTTGATTAGGCGAAGGCCCAGGAAGAATTCCAAGGAGGGAGAAGGACATTTGCAAGGAGAGCCCGAATTGGTTATTTAGGAAAAGCTGTTTTGCGTTGTGATACAGTGGATATCGGCTCGGAACGTGAAACCGGGGAGCCGAGTTCGAATTCCAGTTGAATCCATTGTATTCACTTACGCGCAAATACCCTTGGGAAAGGTATTAATCCGTCTCTTCCTTCCAGTTATGGGTTAAATAGCAGGACAGATTGGGTTCTATAGCCTTGGTTGGCAACCAGTCTACCGCAGAAAGCAATGGCAACCTACTGCGGGATAATCTTCTGCCCAGTCAGTCAGTCATGTCTCTTTCGAGACATGATCGCCCAAGCGTGTGTCACGTATGGCACTTAACTGACTGACTGTCATTCCCAGAGTACATCACACCCCACCCCAGTCCCTGCGCAGAGATCCATGAAAACAGAAAGCCGCGTAGAGGGACGGAGATCATGCGGAGACGAGACTGAACGAGATGAGAACCACCGCTTCGCCTGATCTGATGTGATTCGTCGCCCTGAAGTAAACCCCCGACTTAAAACCGTGTTCCAAATGTATCATTCGAAACCATGACAACAAACACTGCGTCACGATAATCGAGAGGGGTCGATCGTTACCATATGAAGAATATAGGCCTACTCAAACCATCAATAATTGTATTAACAATTTTGTATCCAAGAATTGTATATAATTTTATTTTCTTTTATCTATATACTAGCAGTATAGCCCGGCGTTGCTCGGGTGGAATGAAAGCTTTAAAACTAATCCATGGTCCTGGACTCAGCCTAAGGAATATTTGTGTGAAGTTTGGTGAGAATCGGATAAAAATTGTGGATTTGTATAAAGGACATACAGACAGATAAACAAACACACACACAAATATCTTACCTTATATATATATATTATCGATTTTCTGCACTATTGTAAGAACTGCAACCTTGAAACTTCTGAATATCGTTTCTTATGTCTTTGTCTATGAGTGTATCAAATTTGATTAAAATTGGACCACTCCGTCTATAACACAATTTTTTCGATTATCGATTTTCGATATTTATCGGGGGTACCTCGACACAAAACCTAGCTAAGAACACTCACAGCCGCTTATAGTACAACTGTGTAAATTTTCAAGAAAATCGGTTCAGACGTTTCGTAGTCTATAGGTAACGGACACACACACACACACACACACACAAAGTTCCATTTATAAGTAAGTTTAGATTTTTTTCGCGTGACTTTAACCGAACCAAATCAAGCCATCGATTCCAGTCAACCATTCGGACCAAGTCAGCCTTGTGATCAATTAACACAACATGGGAGCGAGACAAAATTTGGGCCGAAGCGATCAACTTCACGATCAGCCGATAAGACCGAGTTTGAATACGAAGCGATCGGGTGTGGACGTCATAAGACTAAATTAAGATTAAATTGTAAATGATCTTTCCGAGTACTAGACTGTTATGTGTTATCTGTCTTCCTGTGTGGCAGCGAATACTGGACGATCTCCTCTAAGATAAAGGAAAAGACTCGAAACAAGAGAAATGTAGTTATACAGGAGGATACTGAGGATACCATGAACCGATAAGATTTTTGAGAGTATGCAAACGGAAAGGAAACATATACTTAGCATCAGGAAGAGACAGCTGAGATTTCTGGGACATCTAATGAAAAAAAGAGGGTTCAGAGAATCTAATACTCACAAGACGGATAGAGGGAACGAGGCACAGAGGAAAGCAACACGAGACATACATGATGGGCTTGAGCAGGTGTATGGTGGATTAGGGTTTGGGCAGAAATACTAAAAGGAAAAGTGTTCAGATAGACAAGAAATAGGGACAAGTGAAAGTCCATGATCGCCTACCTCCTGAAGGGAGAACCCTTATAAACTAGTGGCCGAGATAGTTGCTAATTTTATCGATACTACAAAATATTGAAATTATATACAGGGGAAATAAATGTTTCCAATCAATGGAAATAAACACTCTTATAATAATATTTGAACATTAATGAATTTGGTAAAGAGGTGCAACACTACTTAAAATATAGGAAGAGGATATATTGCCTGTCCCGGTAAAATAGACAAACATACCCTTAAGAATATTTTACTGATCTCGGTAAAATAGACCCCGAGGCTATTTTGCCAATAAATATTTTTTATTTTTACGAAGGCAGATAATATAAAAAAAAATAAGAACCTACAGATTGAACACAGAAGTTTATTTTCAGCATCAATTAACACAATTTAAAATCTTTTCCATTGTCAATTATTAAAAGGCAAGATAAAATCATTTATTCATCCTCAATCATTAAAAGAAATATAGAGCTCTCTGAATATTTTAAGAATTTCTGGCATAACCGTCTCAGCAAATCCCAAACTTACTCTTGAGCATGGTTTTTTTTATCAATACACTTCAGGTTCACGAACTGAAGACAATCGCTCACACCACCGCTGAGCTGACGATAAGTTTCAAAATACTATTTATATTTACCGGAAAATAGCCTAGGTGTATATTTCACCTGGACCGGAAATAGCCTGGCTGACTATTTTACTGGGACCGTCAAAAGAAGCTTAGCGTCTGTTTGTCAAATAAAATCGAGTAATAAGTTCTTTGGCGAATTTCGTCTCACACAACATAAACAAAAATAAGTGTATTTAGACTGTATACAAATTAAATTAAAAATGCATGTCACTAAAATTGTTCAAAGAAAATTGTAATTATTTTAAATGTCCCAGAGAAGTTTTGAGTTCCTGGTTAATAGTAGCAGAATGTAAAGTTATATGTTCCTTTCCCTTTTTCTGTAGGTTGGCGAAAGGGTGAGAAAGAAGGTGAAACAAATAAAGAAACTGTACTTAGAGTGTCCTGATGTTGTTGTTGTTCCTGTTGTTTTCTTTGGCGGCGTGGAGTGAAAACAAAGAAGAGGTAGAATGAATATGTGACGCGCCCTTACGTCCGAGTCGGCTTCGTGAAATTTCTTTCGCTACATTGTCACAAGGTCCGTCAGCTAACCACGCCCATGTCAGAACGCTTTTTGACCGGTCAAGAGATGTTGCTTAAGTAGTGGATTTGTCATGTGACCGGCTCTAGAAGGCATTTTCTTCTTTAGAAAAAAAAAATGATTGATGTCATATATTAATTTTCGATGACGTATCCAATCAGGATCCAGAATTTTACTTTTCACACTGACTTGTGAAATTTACCTTGGTCTGGATTTTTCCAAAATGTTTTTAGTCGTTTGAATCCGATTTTTCGGGTGTGCATATTAACTTTTGAATCTTTTAGACATTGAATTAAACATATTAGGGAATACATTTTTCGGAAAAACATTGGCGGGTAATTATATCTTAAAGGAAAAATAAACGGATATATACTATTATTAATTTTATGCAAATTTCAGTTCTTTTAATTAAAAATCTATATATCTATATTATTCTTTATTTAAAAACAATCTTTGTGTAAAAAAGGCTGTTTTTGTATGCAAAGCAGCTAGGTCTGTAAAAAGTCAGAGATCAAATTTACACGGTATCGATATTAAAAAGGCCTTTCGCCCCATTTTTAAATCGATGAGAAATTAATATTCTTTGTTCTGATAAATTTTCCGATTGAAGAGTGTCAAATGAATACAAATTTACAAGAAAATATTTCCCAAAATACTTTCCCTTATTTTTTCGAGTGGACTCTTTTTCTTTTATGTGACATGTCCCTTCAGGACGTAGATGATCATAGTTTTCCACATCTCTCTATCCCTGGTGGCTCTTAGCACGCTTTCTCCTGTTGCACCACGCAACCCTCGTTCTGTCATCCAACTGATCAGGTCATTCAAATACGTGATTTGCTGCTTTCCTCTCTCTCTTTTTTCCTTCTGTCTGGCCTGTTAGTATCAGGTTCTCCAAGCCTTCCTTCCTCATTGCATGTCCCAGAAACGTTAGTTATCTCTTCCTGATGCTCAGTTGGACTCAGTCAGTCAGTTAAGTGCTATACGTGATACACGCTTGGGCGATCATGTCTCGAAAGAGACATGACTGACTGGGCAGAAGATTATCCCTCAGTAGTTTGCCATTGCTTTCTGCGGTAGACTGGTTGCTGACCAAGGCTATAGAACACAATCTGTCCTGTTATATGACTCATAGCTAGTGGGGGATCAGTTTATTACTTCATAACAATAGAAAACCGATCCCCCACTTTATGCCCAGTAGAAGCCTTTAATCATGTTTCCAACTATTATATTCATTTAGTCAGTTAAGTGCCATACGTGATACACGATTGGGCGATCATGTCTCGAAAGAGACATGACTGACTGGGCAGAAGACTATCCCGCAGTAGGTTGCCATTGCTTTCTGCGGTAGACTGGTTGCCGACCAAGGCTATAGAACCAAATCTGTCCTGCTATTTAACCGATAACTGGAAGGAAGAGACAGATTAATACCTTTCCCAAGGGTATTTGCGCCTAAGTGAATACAATGGATTCAACTGGAATTCAAATTATAAACGACGTTTTTATTCTGGCAAACAATGGGAGATGTACAGTTGTTATTGTTTGTCCAACTTAAGGGACTATATCGTTTTCTTTCGAGCATCAGAAAATATTTTTCAGTCAAGCTTGATTTTAATTTGTATACACTGTAAATACACTTACTTTTTGTCTAAGTTGTGTGAGAAGAAATACACCAAAAATTTATTACTTTTTACGAACAGACGCCTAAGATTTTTTGCCGTCCCAGTAAAATAATTTTATTATATTTTTTTATTTTATATTTCAGAAAAATATAAGTGAAATTTTGCTGACTAAACACTATTGTATGAAGAAAAACGAGAAGCAAAGCCCATCTCTCCCAGGTCAAACCGCATCCGAGGTGCTCCAAACTGAAGCCTACTTATATTCAGTCTTTGACGTGTTTTGTTTCTAATCCTCCAGAGAGACTTGGCATCCTCCTCAACAGAAAATCTTGTTGGGGGAGCCGGTTTAGTCAGTATTCCAATTCTAAAGATTATAATATACATTGAAGGATCAGTTAATATGGGTAATGAATTTGAACATTTTTCAGGTCAAAAATATAAGAAATTAATATCTTTTCTTTTTTAAAAAAATCATTTCACCCCAAACAGGGCAAAAAACCACTAGTGCGCAAAAGGTTTATTGAGTGTACAGAATATGTGAAAAAACTATTATTAAAGAAAGAGGAATATAATAGAATAAGAATTCAGTCAGTTAAGTGCCATACGTGATACACGCTTGGACGATCATGTCTCGAAAGAGACATGACTGACTGGGCAGAAGATTATCCCGCAGTAGGCTGCCATTGCTTTCTGCGGTAGACTGGTTTCCGACCAAGGCTATAGAACCCAATCTGTGCTTTTATTTGACTCATAGGTAAAGGGAAAAGAAATCTATTATATTATTATGTAGTAATTCGTGGGGGATCGATTTCCTATTGTTATGAAGTAATAAACTGATCCCCCACTTTATGACCAATATAAGCCTTAATCATTATTCCAACTGTTATATTCAGTCAGTCAGTTAAGTGCCATACGTGATACACGCTTGGAGGATCATGTCTCGAAAGAGACATGACTGACTGGGCAGAAGATTATCCCGCAGTAGGCTGCCATTGCTTTCTGCGGTAGACTGGTTGCCGACCAAGACTATAGAACCCAATCTGGCCTGCTATTTAACCCATAACTGGAAGGAATAGACGGATTAATACCTTTCCTAAGGGTATTTGGGCGTAAGGGAATACAATGGATTCAACTGGAATTCGAACTCGGCTCCCCGGTTTCTCGTTCCGAACCGATATCCACTGTACCACAACGCACATCCTGAATAAGAATTAAGAGGACAAAAAATAACGATCGACATTGAATCTAAATATTTGAAAATTAAAGTTGACAGGGAAGTTCCACAAGCGATAAGTGCGATAAAAAGAAAATTGTTGATATGTTATGGTTACATCGATTCATTTCAACTGTAAAATGATGAGACCTTAACAAAAATCTTGTACTGTGCTTGAATTCATAAAATCTAGATACCTGCAGATTTTTTTTAATAAAACGCACACGCAAAATCAATTTTGTCGGTTGTTATTATTGTTATTCCTCCTCCTTCTTCTTTGTCCTCATCTTGTAGTTGCTTCTTTTGTTTGTGCCTAATTCAATCTCTGTTACGACCTCTCAAACCTCGTGAAATGCCCTTCTCCCTAGGCCTTCAGACGTGTCCATTTATTGATGCCAGAGTCCACGCAGCTTTTCCTTCATCCGGATATGCAAATTCAATCCAACGTCCTGGCACCTGAATTCAAACTGAGCGTCTGCATTAGGATTGACGCGTTTCTTTGTGTTCAGAAGAACGCGGATTTGATCTTAAACCAAAGTCCTATTCATTTCCCCATTCGGCGCGTGCTCTCTGTCATACTCCTCCTTCTCATGATCGCACAAATGACAGCCTGGCGACGGTCGCTTTTATCGGGTACTTTGTCGCAAAGTCATGGAGGTGGGGTTCTGCTTCCGCTACCTCCCCGGAAGAACTCTCCGACTCTTCGTCGTCAAGCTACAGACTCTCTGCCCTGCTCTCAAACGACACCGTGCTGTCGGAGTTTTTCTCTGACGTGGTGACACTGTGACGTTGGCGCAGATCCTTCATATGGTGGTGTATCCCGTTCACCAGAAAAGACATTGATTATTTTGGCCACTTGACCCTTGTCAAATTTTGTGGTACACCGGTTCTACGGTACTTTGACTCACAAGCGATCTCTGACATGGTAAGAGCTGTGCCTGAGACCTGAGAACTTTGTCACGGCGTCAACCTCTCTCACCCTAACTTCATATCACTACATCCTATTGGCAGGCGCAGTAAAGGGTGATACCTTGTCTTTTAGTTTGACATTGTACCAGTGAACGGCCTCCTGGATGGGACAACACATCCTGGCCGCAATTCGCTTCACCTCGCTATGACATCGCTCTGCCATGCCATTTCCAGTTAGGGCGTATGCGCAACGGAATTGCAGATATATTCCTCATTCATGCACAAGGTAGCTGAGCTCCCTGCTGTCGTAAGCTTTGTCATTGTTTGTAAAAATATCGTGCGGTGGACCACGCTTGAAAAACAACGCCTCCAACTAGTGAATCACGTTTGCTGAATCCTGCCTCTCTAAACGCTTTACAGCCTGTGAGCCTTAAAAAGTGGCAAGCACCATAATGAGTGATGACCATTCGTAACAACTGCCAGTTCCTGTTCAACTCCAGCTTTCCTTTTTCCCAGTGGATTGGTGCTGAGTCTATGGACTGATATTCTTCGGACTCCAGCCTAAACTGCGATAAGTTTTCTCTGACACGGGGCGCTGGCATGACGTCTTCGATGACATATGTGTCATCGATATAAGCAGATGCCACGAAGCCCACAGTTTCTTCTTATGAAAGCACTGTGCTCACAATTGCTTTCATGATAAAAGGACCCCCATTGAAGGCGAACCATATGTGTCAGAGAGTATCTCTTTTCCTCGATCTTCACGGTATGAAATAGCCACAGGGTTCGTTGCACGTATCTGGAGGTACGATCTCTTGAGGTCTCGCAGTTTATCTATGCAGATACCTGCATTGACCGTGATCGCGTCAACGTGATGGTTGAGCTCTCAATAGTCCATCATTGGACGTACTTTTGCTTTATTCTGTTGTAGTACGGCTATCAGAGCAATTAACCATTTTAAAGGACCCAGATTTTCTTCCAAGTATAGCACAAGCTAGCCATTTTCTATCCACGTGTAGAGCTTCCGCTCATAGTCCTTTCGGATCACTGCCTCTGGTCGCTTCTACTCAAATTCATTGATAAAAATGGCTGCACACTTGGTGACACTTCCGTCGCCGATCTGTACAGATCTAATTGGTTCAACAACAATGTCTTCCAATGCTTTTATTACATCGATCCCAACAGCAAGTCAAAGCCCAGTGATTTGCCACGCACTACCTGTACTTTGATCACGGTAGAATTGCTTTTGTTCGTGGATATGTTAACCAGACAGACACCACAACACGCACGTGACGTGCTTCCAATCATCATGACGTCCACTTTCGTTTACTTTCAAGACTGGCACCGAGGTACATCCACAATTATTCGCGAGCATCTTTTATCAGTTAGCGCTGAAAACCGCGTCCTGTCAACACAGGCGCTTGTTACTGGGAGCGTCGCGCTTACATCTTAGTGGAGGAGATTTCTGGCACTGAAGCCTTGTCCCCTGGATAGTTTTCCGAACAGTCCCGGGCCCAGTGTCCAACCTTGCCGCATCGGAAGCAACGTGCCCGCGCTTTCGGCAGTTCTTTGCTCTGTGACTTTAGCCGCTGCACCTGTAGTAGATTTCACTGACGCTTAGGCTGCTCTTGATAGGAACTGTGACACTGCTGCGGGGTGAGTTCACATCTGCAACTACATCCTGTCTATATTCTCTAGTAATCTTCAGCACTCTTGCCCCAAGGTCAGAATTTCAACGCTTAGTGCCTGTCGAAGTTCAAAGATAGTGTCAGGGAACCGTGTGACGAAATTCAGTTTAGTGAGTCTTTCCAGCCCAACTCCCTCGAACAAGACCAATCCAACCAACTGCCTGTTTCTCTTTACGTAGACGTTCACTCGTTCACCAGCCCACTTGACCATGGTCAGCTTACTGTATGCTATGAACACAGCATCTGTGAACGCCTCCTTCAAGCGGACTTCAACCTAACATGTCCTTTTGGTCGTATTCCTCTATTTAGAAGGCCAGTGCGTCTCCATGCAAATACAATGGCAACAGGCTTACCAACTTATCCACCTGTTGAAAGTTCTCTACCAGCCTCACCCTTTTTTATCCGTTTTATTCACGCTGGTAAAAGACTTTCTGATGTCGCTACATAAGCGTACCTTCCCTATGGTGATAGTGCCGAAATAGCCTGTAGATTTTTAAATTAAAACGAACGCGCGAAATCAATTTCGTCAGTTGTTACTGTTGTTGTTGTTTTTCTTCCTCGTCGTCTTGCAGCTTCCTCTTTCACTTGTGCCTACTTCAATCTCTACAAATTTCGTGAAGCGCCTTTCTCCGAGGACTTTCTGCTTTGTCTGTTTATTGACGTCAGAGTCATCGCAGATATTCGTTCATCCGGACATATAAATTCAACCCAATGTCCTGGCAAGTGAATTCAAACTTGTGCCTACTTCACTAAGCAAATCTCGTGAAGCGCCCTTTTTTCTGAGATTTCTGGCTTTTCTGTTTATTGACGCCGTAGTCTACGCAGCTTTTCGTTCATCCGGACATGTAAATTCAACCCAACATTTTTGGCACCTGAATTCAAATTGAACGTCCGCATTACGCTTAAGTTGCGCTTCTGCCATTCAGAAGGACGCGCGTTCGATCTTAAACCAAATTCTTATTCATTTCCGCCATTCAACTTGTGTTCTCTGTCACAATACCATAGCGGTAAGTTAAAAAAACGATTACCATGAAAGTATTTATACAAAAGGCACAGGGAAACTACGTTACAGCGGTAGAAAAGAGACTAAAGCCGAGCAAGGGCAGTTCAGAACCAATAACATTACAGATTCTTCTTTAGATTATATCAAGAGTCTCTAAATATTTAGCCAGAGCACCAGGTATGGCGGTAAAAAAGATTTCTAAATTATTAACTGCCTGATGAGTCATTGTTCTTTCAGTGTCGAAACAAAATGTACAGTTTTGTAGTAGTTTGTAGTTTGTACATGTTCTAAAGTATAATTTATAATAAATATTATTTGTTCTAGTTTTATATTGAGCACTGTTTTAGATTATGCTTTGAACGTTGCAATTACTTCCTTCGTTCCTTATTCATTTGGATATATACATATCTTCTTGTTCATGAGCCGTGTCTCATGAGCCGTAGGCGATCATGGACTTCCACTTGACCTGGTCTCTTATCGCTTTCAAAATATTTTCTCTTGTTATCGCTTCCAAACCCCGCTCCGCCATCCATTGGATCAGACCTATCAAGTAGGTCTCGGGCTGCTTTATCTTGTCTTTCTTTTCTTCTATCCGTCCTTAGAGTATTAAACTCTCCGTTCCCTCCTTCCTCACTACGTGTTCCAGGAACCTCATTTGTCTCTTCCTGATATTTAGTATCAGTTTTCTTCTCGTTTGCATCCTCTCCAACACCTCATCTTTGCTCACGTGCTCCGTCCATGGTATCTTCAGCATCCTTCTGTAAACCACATTTCTGCTACATCAAGTCTTTTTTTCATCTTTGATGAGATCGGCCAACATTCACTTCCATAAAGAAGAACAGATATCGTATAGCAATCCAGCACTCTTTCTTTGCTTCCAGTGAGATTTTCTTGTCTCTCAGTACTCTGGTTAGCTTCTGAAATACCTCCTTTGCTGTGCCAATATGTCTTTGTATCTCCGTATCGCACTTTCCATCCTCTGTCAGAACAATTCCTAGGTATTTAAATTTCTTTACTTGTTTTATTTTAGTTTCTCCGACTTGTAGTTAGTATATTGGGCTTTTCTTTATTGTTTTCTGTTTTTCTTTCTTTCTTGTACAACTATACATATAAATATCCAAACTCACACACATACATGGCACGCTAAACGACGGAACGTAATGTTACGCGACATAAATCAATTCTTATAATTCTCTTTTTTTTTAAAAAAAACATTTTAAATTTTTGGGACACAATGAAAAATTAAAACCTGGAAAACTTGACACTCACAGTGTAGGCTGAAGGCAAGTTGCAAGAAGAAAAATATACGAAAAATAGGAAGTTATGAAGAGCTATAATCACCCACGTCCAGAAGTAACACGGCATGTTGAAGAAAACTGATTTTGTTGAATACGTATGTGTTTTTATATTGTATTGTTCTTAATTACCTGGCACGCTCTTTCATATAAACACAAATATACATATTTTTAAACACAAACGCGCAATTTACGCTTACCTACACACACACGCACGCATATATATATATATATATATATATATATATATATATATATATATATATATATATATGCTTGTTGGTAGTAAGGCAAATAGGTAAGAATGTTTAATTTAATAAGAAGAATAGTCGTTGGCCACTGATTAAACGGTGTATCGTTTTTCGCTTTTCTAGAGTGACTTTTTTGCGAGCACCATTCCCTCCCCGCCATTCCTCTACTCCTCCATCTTCTTTTCGTTATTTTTTTCCTTGTTTGCAGGTGAGCTCTGCATAAAGGAACATTGATATGAAGCTTGCTAGGGAAGTGTGTGCATGGGGGGGTAGTCTTGTCGAAAGTCACCTTGGCAGGGTCCGTTTCTCACTTCGGTTTTCCGCTTCGCCTGTATCAAAAATCGTGGCTAGAATCAATGGAGTTTATTGAATAAGTAATTTATTCATGGGTGAAATTAGGAATCGTTCACTCTTGAGAAATCAACGCCAGGAAGACGATTTTTAGTTTTGGCGAAGATGAAGCGGAATTTTGTACGAAGAGTTGGGAATTGGTCGGCTGATATTGGCGACCGGTTTGAAATTGAAGAATGACTTGATTGAAAGAAAGAAAACAACATTTATTTCCTTGACTATTTTTCGTTTTTGTACAAGGTTTATTTGTTTTGCTAATTTTCTTTTTTTTTTTTAATCTTTTGGTTTTGGAGTGACTTTTGTTTTTCGCTTTTATTCGTATCTGTGATGTTTCGTTTTTATTTATTTCTTTGTTCAGGACAATTCTATGTACTTTTTGTATTTATTTTACCTTTTCGTCTTTCTCCTTTTCTTTTTCCTTTTTTTTTTCATTCTTCCAGTGTTCATTCAGCGTTTCTTTTTTTCCTTCTTTCATTCTTCTTCGTGAATTAACTTTTTTTTAGTGTTCTTTCTGAATTTTGCCTTCCCATTTTGAATTTTTTCTTTGATTTTTTTCTTGTTAATTTTTTCGACTCTTCTTTTTTCCTCTAATTATATAATACCTTTTTTTAGTTGCCTTAGTATGGCACAGGGACAAATTTGGAAAAATTAAGGTAAGAAGATCGAGTTGGTAGTCATCCTGAGAGGAGTTGGTCTGTTAGCATATCTTGACAAACAGCATCTAAAATACTAACTTTTATCTGAATTCGAACACTGACACCAGAGACCTGCGGTTAAGATGCACCTAATCTACAAATCAGGGCCATCTACTTATTTTCATCTGTTTTCATTTCTTTAATTAATCATTTACTGCTATTCTCTTTATGCTTCCATATTTTTGTTAACATTTCATAACAGTTAATGGGTGAGTGATTAGAAGGTTCGCTCTTGACTATAAGACAAATTTCACTATGGCCGATTTGTCAAAGAGATTAATTTTTTTATGTTATCGTCTTGGGAAACGTGATCCCAGAGTGCGGCATTGTTGGAAATTACCTAAAAAAAAAAATAAAATATAAAAAAACAAGACTTGATCACGCCAGGTTATGTGCTTCCTCTCCTACAAGATCTAACTAAGGTCGGCTCAAAATAAATAATAACAGTGATATTTATTTTTGTACAATACAGAAAAAATCGCACAAGTTCAAAAGTGGGGATGTAAAAAGCTGGTCTTCATCTGTCTTATCTAAAAAAACAAAAACAAAGAAAAAACTTAGCAAGCCACAATCAATTACCCCCCAAAAATATATTCCTTGCACTAAAACATCACTTTCTTACTAACCATTTTTACTACAAACATCATAATCCCTCAAAGACACTATGAAGTCCTAAGTCGTCTAATATATGCAAGTTTTCTGTGGGGAGTAGGAAATAAATTACCAACAAAATGAAAACGCCGATGAATATTTAAACAATTCAAAACCCTATTTACAAGGAATTAAACAAAATGATGTCAGTAATAACCTTCACCCACAATCCTAAATTTGTGACAGAAATATCCGTTTATTACACGGAATTTATGCGAGGTTTGGATAAATTGAAAACAGTCATTCAACCAACGATACAACTAATCACACTTCGAGACACAACAATAAACACACACACACACACACACACACACACACACACACACACACACACAAACGAAAAGTGCTCCGCATCCACCAGAGAACTAACATTTCTGACGGGGCAGGGAATGGGAAATTAACTTGAAGAATGTGGGGACAAAAGT
Organism: Ascarosepion bandense; assembly: GCA_037127315.1. Lineage (NCBI taxonomy): Eukaryota > Metazoa > Mollusca > Cephalopoda > Sepiida > Sepiidae > Ascarosepion > Ascarosepion bandense. The sequence continues at coordinate 1,073,423 of JBBBDQ010000804.1, forward strand.
AAAAAAAAAAAGACCAATGAGCTAAGTGAACTTGGCGGGTAATTTTTTTATTTGTTCCCCGAAGGTTTTTACCCCGTCAAATATTTCCTAAACTTCCTTAATTACGGGCAAATCTATATGCTGAACTCAAATCGATATTTGTTTATTGAAGAAACCTACCTTTTTTCCTGTTATCGACCAGAAAAAAAATCGGACTATATCTTACCCCTTACCACCGTTCACATATCTGATTCACCGCCGAATGGCTTGAGGCGTAGGATACTTTTTCCGGCCTGTTTACTTCCTTTGAGAAATTACTCCGCGATTTGTTCGGTTTAGGAACTCAATTTCAGCGTAGTAATTTCAGAAAGAAAGTAAATTGGTCGAAAAATTGCAAACTACGCGTGAAGTCATTCTGCAATGAATAACATTTTTTGAGACGTGGTTACGAGGTAAGATAAACAGCGAAAAGAAGTTCGATATTTTTCTGGTTGCAAACTTGAAAAAAGGTAGGTTTCGTCAGTAGACAATTATCGATTTGAGTTCAGCATTTACATTTGCACGGAAACCAGGGTGTTTGGGAAAGATTTGAAGGGGGTAAAGGCCTTCGTGGAACAAAACAAAAATTTACCACTTGGCGTCAAAACTGAAGGCAACACAAATCTAAACTGACCTATTTTGGGTTAGGGTTGCCAATGTTTTATTACAACGTTCCCAATATCCAGATGCCTGACCGGCATTAAAATGCTCCTCTCCGTTGGATCCTTTCGCTCGACAGATACATGCAAAACTCACCCACCTTTTGCCAAATTCTGATAGAGGGAGTCCTTATCTTTCCGTCCTGACCTTAACTTTAAGCTAATGCTTAAAGAACAAGTTCATTTGAAAAGAGGTAAACTTCTCGTCTCCATAGAATTTTTTCTATCACGTCGTCCATATCCCGACTCGCATAATACCCAGCAAGCTCAAGAAAACATAGTGCTCAGCCTTAGTTGACGACGGTTTTTTTTAGTAAGTGGCACCCAGTGAGGACCAAACTCACTGAGACAATCTTGCTAATCATTCCACCATGTCGGAATACGCTTCAGCATAAAAGCAGTATAAACCAAACTCTTAAACAAACGCAAACCTAGAGGCAGGCGTCTGCAACATCGACTGGCGAGCCGACTTAGCAGGTGGATGTACTCGAAATCGACTAGCCGGATTTATCATACAAGTAAATACTAACCCACTTTATTCACCTCTGTGCCGCTTGTTCTTTCCTTATACTGAACCCTAGCACAGCTATAAGAAACTGATGAGGCGTTGGTTGAAGTCGATCATGTTCCTTGGCAGTTATGTGTTTAATTCTCGGCTCTGATGTTTTATATTGCCTAATTTGTTTTCTACCGCTTATCAACCATTTGCCGGATATTTAAAACCAGAAAATATTTTAGATTCTAGAAATTTATTTATTTATTTACGGAATAATTATTTAGTGATAAAAGGGTTACTAATTAATCTATAGCTAGGGGAGATTTGCTAGGTATTTGCGCGTAAATGAATATAACAAACTCAACTACTTGCTTCCCTGACAGGTACAATCTCCAAGAATTTATATACAAAGTCAATTGCCATCTCTTATCTCTTTGACTTGCATTCTTTCCGTGACAACGCTTGTAACATGTTCTTCTCACTTTCCACTCTACTCTCATGCAGCCCTCTTCATACTAGTGTTCTCATCCTTCTCTTACCCATCCTTTGACACCCACTGTAACTCGTCCCTCTTTCTCACCACTCTCCTCTTATGAAATCCCCTACGGACCAATGTCAGTACTGCCTTACTTAGAGGGGAAATGATTATAAAGAAATACTAGAATTGGAACTTGGCTTTCCGATTAACGATTACGAGACATTATATATTAAACCATCCTGAAATCTAAGCTTACAGCGTGCTACCCAGGAACAACGTTGCTGGACTCCGATGATTGTACGGAAACCAGTGTTTCCACTTAAAGTAGCCATAATCCTATGCGTTTATGTGGGAAAAAAAACAATACATATGGGAATAAGAAACGTGAGTATTCAAAAATACGAAATATCCTTACGATACAGAAACCTAAATGATATCTCATTTATTGAATGAAGAGTTCGATTCTAAATAAATACTTCCATGGCTTCTGCTCCAACGAACTTATATCACTGGTGCTTTCACAACAGGTGTTTACTCGTGCAACCAGACTGGCATCTGGGTCCCACCCATTCACAGTTAGATCAACCAAATGCAGACGACAATTCTACACCTACAGCTTCTTTTCTCGCACTTCCCGCCTGTGGAACTCGCTTCCTTATTCTTGCTTTCCTGACGGCTACAACCTCCAGGAATTTAAATGTAAGGTCAATACTCATCTCTTAACTACTTGACCCTAGTTCTTTCCAAACCGCCCTGTATATCCTTTCCTTTCTCTCCACCTTTGCAACTGTAATCACAGCTGTATTCCCATCCTTCTCTTGATCCTTTCTAACTAGTTCGTCCTTCTCTTCAATCTCCTCTAATCTTTTTTTCTCTTATGTAAACCCCTGCAGATCAGTGGCGTTGCCGCCTTGCTCGGGGTGATATGATTAAAAAAAAAAAAAAGGTTGGGTGCCCAGGCATTTTATGTTTGCATAATCAATACCATACGTTTTCTGCGAAGGTTTTGTTTTTCATCACTGTATACTTAGTTTTGCACCCTTTGTATATTTATTTTATTTCAGCCAGCCTTTCTTTAACTTTCTTTCAGCCTCTCGTATTCTCTATTAACCTATCTATTACTTTAGTAAAAAAATTTAAAAATTACATCGAATGGCCCTGAAAATTTACAAGAGAACAGACATACTTTTTACGTACACAATCATGTTACAATAAGTAAGCATTCTATTAATGATTATTTTTCTTTATGTACCGTGTCCTTTCAAAACGTAGGTGGTCATGGACTTCCACTTATTCCTATCTTTTATCGCTCTAAACAATTTTTCTCTTGGTATCTCGCCCAAATCCTGCTCCACCATCCACTTGCTCAAGGCTATCAAGTATGTCTGGCGTCTCTCTCTTTCCCTCTATCCGTCCCGTGAGCATCAGATTCTCCAACCCTTCCTTCCTCATTACGTGCCCCAGAAATTTCAGCTGTCTCTTCCTGGTGTAAAGTTTCGTTTTTGTTTTCATCCTCTCCAAAACCTTGTTTTTGATCACATGTTCGGTCCATGCTCTCCTCAACATCCTTCTCTAGAACCACATTTAAGCCTATGACTTATATATATATATATATATATGTATATATATATATATATGCTAGCATCATAGCCGGGCGTTCCCCGTGCAACTCAGAACATATTAGTAGTAGGAGACACCTTCCACCATTGCAGAGTTCCATTGATTGTGATCTTCAAGCAAACTGCGTTTGAAGTAGGCTTCCCTTCGGTAATTATAATGTTTATATTATTAAATGAATAAATTCCTTTAAAACTCGGTTATATAAAAAAATAATTATATAAAATTGTTGTTTAAAAATTGTTCACAAATTCCATTAAAAATCTATTTTCTTTTGTTTTGCGTAAACGTGATTTGATATTTTGTGTGACATTGTAAACAACATTGCGTTTGTTTTTGTTTCAAAATTACGGAGGAAAATATTTACATTTTTGTTGACTAAATGAATTTAACATAAAAATAAAAATTATTTATTTTGTTTTACTGAAATTAGAAATATAAAAACTATTACGCTTTCAGTTCAGAAATTTTCGAAGAATATTTAAAAATGTAGAAATATAAAAACTATTACGCTCTCAGACATTTAATTTTAGAGCAAAAAGTTACATTTATGCCACACAAATTAGTAATAATTACAGTTGATTCCATGCATTAAATATTTAGCGAAAAAAAGTTTTATATTTTTAATTTTATTTTCTGAAGTATGAAATATTAAATCTGAAAAAAAAACTTAAATAATTAAATAAACCAATGGCAATTTTTTTTTTTTTTTACATATTTTGGTTTTGTTTGAATAAAAACTTTTATTTTTTTAAATATTTCTTTTGTTTCAAAATTACGGGGTAAAATGTTTACATTTTCTGTTGACCAAATGAATTTTTATAATGTTAGAATAAAAATTAAATATAAAGGCTCATTTTTTTTAATACAAAAAATACTTTAGTCGCGTTTGACACGTGTGATTTGATTTCTGTGACGTAATTCAGCAACCATCTTAGATATTTTACGGAGCAAATGTAAACAATCGGCCCCATTGGCCAAAAAGTGCGAAAAAGAAAATATCTGAACTTAAAACTCAAAAAGTATGTGTCGACCTGGCTTCCCTGTAAATATGTGTCCCTAGAAAATTTGAATGGCGTAGATTAAAAAATGTAGGCTTGCATAGGGAACAGTCACACACAGACGCACAGATTGCCTTTTATATATATATAGATTATCATCGTTTTCAAAGTCATGTAAGACTAAATACTTATCTTTGTCCCTACCTTACTTCAGTATAACAAATCGCGTACTTAATTTACTTTCAGATGTTTATATGTATTTTATTTATTTATTATTTTATTTATTATTTATTGCAGTAATTTATTTTATTATTATTTTATTTATTTTTCTATGGAACTTCTTGCCGATGGAATAAAGAGCGAATGTGACATGGTTGAACCAAGGAATGTCGTTCGTCTAAGCATTTCCCATGGTAGTAGCGATGGAGGAGTGTGAAACTTGCTACATCGCATTCCACCTGTGATAGAGTGGTTAGAGTGTAGAAAATAACTCTTATTTAACAAGGACTCGGAAACCTTTTGAAGTTTTTCAAGACTGGAAAGTGAGGTGGACAGTTCCTACCCAGATATGTATTAACCCTACCATTTCCACTAGAGTGGTTTGGGATACAAGGTCGGTTTTTAACGTGAGGAACCCGAGCGTGGACGCTCGGGCCACTGGTCAAAGATTACCCAGCCCCCGCTTATACAGTAACTGGGTACAAAACTTGTCTTAGCATGTCTAAATTTGTCTTATTATGTGTGACTTTGTTTTTTCCCCCTTTTTTGGTGGGGGTCGTACAGACCCGGCAGGTAAGTGCATATAATCTGTCCTGTGAGTATCAGATTTTCCGGACCCTCCTTCTTCATTACATTCCCCAGAAAGTTCAACTATCTCTTCCTGATGTTAAGAATAAGTTTCCTTTTTGTTTCCATTTTCTCTAAAACCTCGTTGTTGTTTACCTGTTCGGCCCATGGTATCCTCAGCATCTTTCTGTAGAACCACATTTCTGTTGCTTCAAATCTCTTTCCATCTTTGAGAACCTTGCCTGGTATTCGCTTCTATACAGGAGTTCAGATATCACGTAGCAGTGTATTTACATTAAAAATCACGAAAAATAAATGTAGTATTGATTTCTTTTTATATTCATATGTGTGTGAGTATATATATATATATATATATATATATATATATATATATATATATATATCTGTGTATATATAGATATATATATTAAATGATTTATTTGAACATTATTTTGATCGATATTCGTATTTAAGTAGATATTCTGTTTATAATAAAGAGTATTATATAATTATTTCTATAAGTGTCATTCGGCAAGATTCGAACCTATAATCCCTATCCACATAGGGGAGGCCACCAATTGATTTGGCACGTCTTAAATTGTCAAATTGTCGGTTAATTATAAGCAGTTTCGTTAATCTTTGTTAATTTCCATATAATATAATAATATATATATATATATATATATATATATATATATATATATATAAGATTTTTGATTTACTACAATTTCAATGGGTAATACATATTTCATCCCATAATGATGTTATAATTGCGGCTACTGTTACAAATGTCTATTCTAAATATGGACATGTGAGCGTCTGTGTAAAAAAAGGAGGGGTGATATTTCGAGGATCAATTTAGGTCTGACGAGCCGCAATTATAACATCATTATGCGGTGAAATATGTATCACCCATTGAAATCGTAGTAAATCAAAAATCTTTTCTAACTTCTATTACTCCGTTAAATTAAATAAATGAATTTAACATTGAGTTCTTTTGAGTTTGTCTCTTTCGGAATTTACCTGGATAGTATACCAAGTGTGCTACGTATATATATATATATATATATATATATATATATATATATATATATATCACGTAGGTTCTCACGTAGGTTCTGGGAAATGAAGGAGGAAGGGCAGGACCCTATAATCAGCTGGAAATTAATAGGCTCAGCTTGTACTCCTAAAAGTTTTCGTGATAGGTGTCGTCTGTGTTTATTGGAGAAGATTCTGATTTTGAAGTATCCTCATCAGGACTTACTTTTGAACTTTAGAAGGGAATTTATAAACAAGTGCCGCCATAGGGCGGATTTTAAAATTTAACTTCTAATTTTTAATTTTTAAATTCTAAATTTTTCTATAATTTTTTTAATATTTAAAAAAAAATTTTTAATTTTAATTTTAATTTTTTTTTTTTTATGTATATGTGTATGTTTGTGTGTGGATGTGCATATTTGTATATGTGTATATATATGTGTATTTATGTATGTGGGCTATATGTAATTTTGAAAAAAATTTTTTAGCTATTTAAATGCTCCTTTTCATAATATTCATTAATATGTATGTGTGTGAGTGCATATGGAATATATATATATATATATATATATATATATGTATGTATATATATATGTGTGCGTGTGTGTGTGTATATGTGTGCATGTATGTGTACACATGTATATTATGTGTATATGAATTTTTTGTATATAGGTGTGTACACACATATATATGTGTGTATGCGCATGTATATGTATATAAGTGTGTAATAAATTGAATGTATGTGTGTGTATGTGTATGTATATATGTATTCTTATTCGTTAAATTTTGTGTGTATATATATGTATGTATGTGTGCACTTCTCTAGGTATGTATATATAATAATTGTAATTCATTTTTTTTTTTTTTTTTTACTTAGTGTTGTCTTTATTTAGTTTAATTTCAAATGACCTAATTTTTTTTAAAATAATTTTATTTTAAATCCTATATCTTTTTATTCCCTTTTATTAATAATTATGCCTTTTTAAGTAAAGGCCTTTTTCTAATACTTCAACGTTTTGGGGAAATTAGGTTTTTGAATTTGTCCAGCGTCTGTAATATTTAAAAAATTTTTTTTCTTTAGTTTATTTCTTTTTCCCTCCCTTCCTTCTTTTATCTCTCTTACCACCTTTTTTCCGTGTTGCTTTAACTGACGTCGATTTAACACGGCTGTCTGTTAATTTTTAGTTACATTCTCCCCTTTTTTTTGCGAACCCAGACGATGTCAATTTTTTTCTTTTCTTATTTATTTGATTTTATTCTATCTTTTTCTTTTTCTTTTTCCTTTTCTTTTTCTTTCCCTTTATTTTTATTTTTATTTTATTTTATTATTTATTTTTTAATTTCTTTGCAATCTATTTAAAATGGAAAAGTAGACTAATTTTTCTCCAGTTTCTGAAAGGTTTTTTTCTGTTGCTGAGGTGATGTGTCGTTCCCCGTGGGGATCTTCATATCGAAATGGCCATTCAACATCTTTGAATTAATCCTTTTTTAATATATATATATATATATATATATATATATATATATATATATATATGACATCTATATATATATATATGACATCTATAAGTAACCTTTTTAACAAGAGGACATAAAATAAATAATTTGAAAGAAAAAATATTAAATTTTTTAAATAATTCAATAATTTTAAGCCCTTATTTCCTGCAGCGTTCGTAGTAACCGTTGTTATCATCTGACATTTCACATTACAAATTATGCGAAGAGAAAGGAAAATAAATTTATGAAAATACAGTAATAAGCAAAAAAAAATTCTTTTAATCAAATAATAAATCCTGATAATGTTTATGATGAACTTTCTCCTATAGTAACGAGACTTTACAAAAACTTAGACGCGGTACTAAATCGATGACAAGGTTTCAACGCTTTACAGTTAAAATGAAAAGATGTAACCGTAAGTCTTATTTATTTTTATTTTTTTTATCGTATCTCCCCGAGCAAGGCGGTAACGCCATTGATGTGCAAGGGGCTACATAAGAGTAAAAAGATTTGATAGGAGAGAGTGAAGAGAAAGACGAACCAGTTAGAAAGAAGCAAGAGAAGGATGGGAATACAAGTGTGATGACAGCTGCAAAGGTGGAGAGAAAGGAAGGGATATACAGGATGGTGTAGAATGAACTAGAGTCAAGTGGCTAAGAGATGAGTATTGGCATTGCATTTAAATTTCTGGAGTTTGTAGCCGTCAGGAAAGCAAGAATATGGAAGCGAGTTCCACAGGCGGGAGGTGCGAGAAAAGAAGCTGAAGGAGTAAAATTGTTGTCTGTATTTGGTTGATCTAACTGTGAATGGATGAGACCCAGTTGCCAGTCTGGTTGCACGAGTAAACACCTGTTGCAGAGGCACCAGTGACTTAAGTTCGTTGGAGCAGAAGCCATGAAAGTATTTATAGAATAGACAAAGGGTAGCTACATCCCGTCGGTGGATAAACGGCTGAAGTTGGTACCTATCACATTACTGATTCTCCTTTGGAGCCTGTCAAGAACACTGAGATGAACAGTAGGGGCGCTTGACCATATATGACAGCAGTACTCCATTATGCCAACAGCTTCTTTTGTTTTGAAGCTCTCCTCCAGCAAATGCAATGTCAATCGTTATTTACTGTCTTCTTGATTCCTCTTCTTTTATTGTTCTCTCTTCCTTTGTTTGTCTTCACACCGCGGAATCTCTTGTGTCTTAGTAGCATTATTGTCTTGCTTGCGATGAATTCATTAAAATGATATTATTCTCTTAAGTTTAGCTAAATACTTGTCCATGGGAAAGAGAAATGTAAGCTCTAACGGAAGGTCTCTTGCCTCTAGAGTTGGTTAGATAATTCGATACTGTGTTTTTGTTTCAGATATTTCATTCAATGTAAGACGAAAGGGATTACTGAGAGTGAAAGAGAAAGCTACCGGAAACCTAGTCCTAAACAGGAAACAAGTAATAAGCCTCCATTCCATTTCAAAAGAACCGGAGATGAGTGTGAATCAGACGATAAGTCAACCTATCTGCTCCTATTAGAGCAAAATAAAATAAAAAAAACGGTTTGAAGTATAGAGTTGAAGTAGGCTTTAGTAGAAAGTGGAAAACAAAACAGGGATCAAGGGATAAACCACTACTCTCGTTCAAAAGACCAGGGAGGAGTTTGAATCCAATGATAAATGAACCTATCCACTCCTAATGGGGGAGGAGAAAAAATAAAATCGTCAAAAATTTACGACGTTCACGCATTGGTATCAAGATTATAGAGTTAAAACAAACTTTAGGTGGAATCGGAAGTCCAATCCTAAACAGGGAACAAGGGATGAACCTCTGCTCCTGTTCAAAAGACCAGGAAAGGGTGGGAACCGGACGTAAGAAGGATAGAGCTGAAGTAGACTTTAGAAGGAACTGGAGCTCCAATCTTAAACAGAAAACAAGGAGTAACACTCTACTTCTGTTCAAAAGACCGAGGTGGAGTGTGAAAGTGCTTTAATCGCTAATTCATTCATAGAATATTTGCAAAGAATATAATAAATTTGAAAAATTAAAATTTCAGCGTTCCCACTCCTTCGTGCGCATGTATAATTAAGGTACCCTAACCATTAATTTAGTCCGATGATATCCTGTAGTGAACGACTTTAAACAAAATGACATATTTGAGTATCAGCACATGGCTCCGCGCATATCTTCCGGTTAAAAACAATTGTAATGATTAATGGTACCTCTACTCATTTGCTGAAAAAAACAGCATAGCATAATGTTAAAAGGCCCCAAACTGAAAACTTAAGTTTTATCGTCAAAATATTTCTTATTTTGAAGAGGAAAGATAAAAGTCAATTTTAATTTTTTTTAAAAATGTAATGCTTTCTAACACGTTCGAAATTGTTGTTAAAAATCTTGTTATTTTTTTTCCTTCGTTAACGAGTGACCCGATTTTTACAAGAGTTTACTACGCCTAAACTAACTTTTTTGCCGGTGAAAAATATTAATTTGAAAATTCTTGCAAAAATCAGATGATGGTTGGATTTTGATAAATCTTTCAGAACTTATTCACAAATTACTGAAATTATTTTTGAAATCATTATTTTTATAAAATCTTGGTAAAAATATTTTTTTCAAATATGTTACTCCAACCTTCAATTAATTTCCTGAAATTTCTAAAAATTGATTGCCCTTACGGAACTTTGTTTTATTAGTTAAATACAGGACTCCTTGGGGAATGTTAATCGTAGATTTATTTACTTATTTTCTTTTTTAAAGTTATTCATTTTCAGAACATCTGCTTCGAATCGTGAAAAAAACTGCAATAAAACTATGCCATTTTTATTTACATAAACTTTTTATTCCTTTTATAAACAATATATATTAAGAATATCATAGTCTGAAAAGAAAAGGAATTTCGATGAAGAATGAATTTTTACACTAATTGTTTTCATTTTTAATATTTAAATGTAATAATTTATAAAGTTTCAAAATTTTTAAAAAATTTTCATCAATCACTGTTGCAATTACGTTATTAAATTAATAAGTGAGGATTATATTTGCTAATCAAAAATTGAAGAGGTTAACACAAATCATCACGCAACAAGATATTTAAAATAATTAAAACTATTTTTGTGCATGTAAACGCCTGTTTTTATATTATAAGTGGTCATAAGTTCTATATAATTAAAAGGTGACGTATTTTAAAGGTTGTCCCGCTTAAAAGAAAGAAAAAAGCCCTTAAAGAAACCTTTTTCGGTAGGGAACGATTCTTTCATTTCGCTTCCGCGTTTCTGAATATCTTTTCATTTATTGACACACATAGACAGACACTTACAATTACACACACACACACACACACACACATAGATAGATAGATAGATAGATAGATAGATAGATAGATAGATAGATAGATAGATAGTTTAGGGCATTAGAATATAATTAGATAAAATAATACTGTAAACAAATAAGTAGTTAATAATAAAATGCAAAGTACTATAAAGTTTAATAAATAAAATAATTTCATCATAAGTATCATGAAAATAGATATTAAAAATAAAAATTCGTAAATACCATAACATTTCATAAATTATTGAATTACCTCTGCAATGTTATATAATTTTATTCTCTATTATTAAATTTTAAAATTAATTTTTAAAAAGTTTTATATTATTTTTCAGAAAACAACTTGAAACGTAAAGCTATAATGAAAGCCTAGTATTAATGCCACGATTGGAAGTCACGAGTCCTCTCCCTCTAACTCAGTGTTTGAAATAAAGGGTTCTGTAAGAAATTATTAGCATCTGAAGAAGGCCAGAGTGTACATCTGCCGAATCGTCGTACAAATGGCAACAAAGATGAGGACAATAGTCCGAATAATGTAAATTCTGTAAATACTACCTCATCTCAGAAATATAGACAAATAGAATGATCTATTATTAAACGTCGTACAAATGGCAACAAAGATGAGGACATTAGTCCGAATAATGCAAATACTGCAAATACTACCTAATCTCAGAAATAGAGACCAATAGAATGATCTATTATTAAACGTCGTACGTCGTACAAATGGCAACAAATATGAGGACAATAGTCCGAAAAATGTAAATACTGTAAATACTACCTAATCTCAGAAATATAGACAAATAGAATGATATATTATTAAACATCGTACAAATGGCAACAGAGATGAGGACAATAGTTCGAATAATGTAAATACTGTAAATACTACCTCATCACAGAAATATAGACAAATAGAATGATCTATTATTAAACGTCGTACAAATGGCAACAAAGATGAGGACATTAGTCCGAATAATGTAAATACTGTAAATACTACCTAATCTCAGAAATATATATAAATACCATTGCAATTATACTTTTCGATTTTTACTGACCTAATCAGTCGGAGTTCCAGATTCATTTATTTGGAGTAACTGGTAACAGGAACCCATATCATTTCTTTTCTTCATTGGCGTAAACAAGATAAATGCTTCCTCAAAGATGTAACTTCTTGTCTAATAATATGCTGAAAAGTTATTTTCGATGAATTTAGTTCACAAAAATCACGGGTCGATATCAGTGTAGATCACTATCACACAGAAGTTGATAATTACTTATTTGTACTGAGATGTTCCCTATGAATAAACAGTTAAAAAAACAATTATTGTTGTCAAGAATTTAAAATGTTTTGGTTATTCGTCGCGAAGAGAATCAGCATGATTGATTTTAATAATTGATACTCGAAATAAATTCATTTCCGAATAATGGGATCGAATATATCTTATAGCCGCCAGCCTAACAAGCAAAGTCATAGTCATTAGCTATGTCTTTAAGTACATTGTCCAGGATTATCTCTTAAAGGCGATAATATTATAATACGTTGACACATCTTACAGATTACTGCAAATTCCCTAAAGATTGTTGATGTTTAGGAATATTGTATAGCATTACAGGAAAGCAGCAGTCAATTAATAATTAATTTGTTGATTTCGACAGCTATCTTCGGATTTTTTTTTCTCCGCGTTTGAACGAATCACTGACAACGAATCATGCATTTGATTCTAAAGGGTGATTGAAAGTAAATTTTTATCATCATATCGTCCCAAGCAAGGCATTTTACTGCCACTGTTGTGCAGGGGGTTACATAGGAGGAAAATTATGTTACGAAAATGAGTGATAGGTTATAGGAGGTGTCAGGAAGTGGGTAAGAAAAGGATGGAAATACTGATGGGCGTGGAGTGGACGGAGAAAGGAGCATGAGAGAGAGGATGCGGGTTAGTGGGATAGGAGATGACTATTGACTTTACATTTAAATTCTTGGAGATTATAGCTCTCGGGAAAGCAAGTAAATGAAATGGAATTCCACAGGCGGAAAGTGCGAGAAAAGAAGCTGATGGAGTAGAATTTGCGTTTACATTTCATTAGTTTCACTAGTTGCTAATCTTGTGACTTTGGTAAGTTCATATATAGGGGCACCAGTGAGCTAAGTTCATCGGAACAGAAGCCTTGAAAGTATTTGAAGAAGAGACACAGGGAAGCCACATTGCGCCGGTGCGAAGTTGACTATCCGAGCTGCCATGTCGGCATCGATCATATTTCAGATTCTCCGCTGGATTTTGTCAAAGACACCTAGGTGGATAGCAGAAGCACCCGACCAGATATGGCCTGTTTTATTCCCTATTTTGTGATAGAATAAGAATACATGAGATAGGGAGTCGAATATATGGATTGAAATTCAACAAGATCAATAGAATAAGTAAAGAACAAGCAGGAAAAGTGCCTTTAATATGTTGCACTTTATTAAGTTTCTTTAGAGATTTAATAAAAATCTTGAAAAAGTGAAACACTTTAGATTAAAAATACTTTTCTTTCCTGTTCTTTACTTATTTTATCATTTATATATATATATATATATTTCTGTGTGTAAGTTTTTTATCCGTTTTATGCATTCACGCCATTTTTTTAGAAATATATATACATCAGAACAAGAAACCAATTCATCCTAACAGTAGAAAAGCTATGGTTCTTGCCAGAAACAGCTTTCATGACAAAAGGCTTAAAAAATAACTGAGCATTTTGTATTACTTTTGAAACAGCTACATTTTCATCTTAACAAGGACCATTTAATTTCTTTTACAATTTTTAATATATTTCAACGAGTTTTTTCATATAAAATTCTCACATAGAAATTTGTAAATATTTTCTAAAATTAAAACACGATCAGTAAGTTTAAGTTATGTCAAAAACTGAAATGCCTTTAGAAGATGTCAACAGATGGATGGGTGACAGCTGAACCATAACGTCCATGGTTAAAATTGAATACTGCTAAAGTTACACTTGCGTGTTTCCGTGATGTTGCACCTATATAATGCATATCACTATTTTTGCAATAAATTTCACTGCAGCACACTTACTTGAATGTTGAGTTTCTTTAGGCTGACTTTTATACTATTTTGATTGTTGTCCTCATCATTTTGTCCTCATCATTATTGCCATATTCACAACATTTCAGCTATTGTACGCTTCTTCAGGTAATATTAGTTGGAATTTTGAACTGAATGCTTTATTTAGTCCATGGTGGTAGATTGTTCCAATTCCACGTGCCAAGCTTTTGGATATCCCAATTTCAGTTTATTCCCCTTGGTTATTCAACTCTCTAATTTTTTGTTGCATCTGCTGTGGTCAGGTATTGAACTTGCAACTGTGAGTCAAGTTACTTTTAGGATCTCTCAACCAACACTTTTATCCTTGTGTCCTTGGAGATATCAGTAAGTGTTTTTTGGGGACTTATAAACCTGTCTCAGTTTCATTTTTTTTACCAGAGCTCATATTGCATTTTTGTTTGTTATTGTTGTTTTTCTCTAGCTCTCTGTATTACTGGTTACCATGTTGTATTCATGTCTATGCTTGCCCTGCTTAGGATTTTTGTGGCTTATCATATGTGATGATTCCTTGAGTTTTCTTATTTTCCAGTGATGTTCTGTATCTATTATTTCAACAACATCCCACAGAAGGCAGTGATCTCCTTTTTCTGCTATATGTGGCTGACCATATATGGAGAGAAAACTAACTATATAATATTTTTGTAATTCTTAACTTTATTTACTTTTTTAATTGGAACTTAAGAATCTAAATGACATTTCCTGTCCATTAGAACTAAACCACTGAGATGTCAAATAACGCTAATGAAAACTATATAATTGAGTTCTATATTCTAACAGAACAGTTACATATATATAGAATTACGAGTGGAATAAGCTAGAACTCTTCAGAGTCAGTTATATGTGTTCCCATACAGATTAATATACTCATCTTGGCTGTTATGCTTACAACATTTCAGACAGGAACCAGGTATATTTTACCTACATTTTAATCCATTAAGCCTAGTTGGGTTGGGTTGGTTATTTTTGGAAAATAATATACACTGATTCATTAATGGATAAGTGGGTATTAAATGATATAATTTATCCCCCCTGAGCATTAAAAAGTGAAATGAGAATAATCTGCCTCTGTGGATTGAATAAAGGGTTCAGTTTGAAATTCCTAAACATTTACCAAGTACAACAACAAAAGCTTAAAGGTTTGAGAGCACAACACACAAAACATTGTGATTATAAAAACCAAAGTAAATATTAGTCTGGATAGAAAGGCATATAATTAGAAATAATTCCTCATCACAAAATTTCCAACATCTCCAGAGTTTATCAATTTGCCTTGTCATAGACATAACACTAACTATTGCTATAAAAATCATCAGTTGAAGAATTTGCTGCCTGTTCTGCTCTAGAAGTGCCTGTCTTTGTTACTGAAAGAGAACAAGTACAGTAATGAAGATGATATTGATGTTAAACAGTGTGTTACTTAACAACAAAGCACTCTCAACCTCTGTTTCAAATATATCAACTCGGTATTCAAGTTTATTTTTTGTCTTATTGAACATTGTATTTTCTAATCATTTATCCCAGTCTCTGGAATGTTTTCTCTAATATGAGTGTGTTTGTGCTGTCAAAAATGAATGGCAAAATATTTATATCAATATGGTAGTTGAAATAATGGCAACATGTTCCTACTATTATCTTACATTAAGATATAAGAAAAAAAAAATATATATATATAATCCCCTCCTGTGTCACTCAAGGGTTTGGAGTATTTTTTTCTTCTTATATCTTAATGTAATGATGATCCGTTGTGTGAAAACGTGGTCGGTGTTGGCTCGTTTTTAGATCTAGTGTACTGCATTTTTTGCTCTACTTTCGTACTTTCGTATAGAGCACTTTACTGTTAAGGTTTTCGTCTTGGGTTTTTTTTTCTTTCAAATAAGCTCTTGACGCATTGTTCTTGTGCTTGGTTTTTTTTTTGCTTTCCCTTTATTTAACCTACGAGGTAGTCCCCGTTGGGTTATTCACGATTTAATTTACTGATAGGTTAGCATTGGTTTTTCGGATATTAGTCTATAATAATTAGCACTGCTTTATTGTAATTACGTATATTAATATATATATATATATATATATATATATATATATATATAAAACGGTCTTTATTATAATAGAAAGTATATATATATATATATATATATAGTCATCCACAGACAGTTTTTATTATAGTAGAGAGGATATATATATATATATATATATATATATATATATATATATATATTCTTCATAACTTGACATAATTATTGCAAAAAAAAATAAAATAATAAGGCACAGTTAAAAAAATGAACATTCAACAAGAGCTTTAATATCTGGTAGTAAAGAAAATGAACTGAGCTGACACACGGATTGCTATTGTCTCTCTCCCCCATGAGTGTGACAGGAGAAATATATATATATATATATATATATATATATATATATATATATATATATATATATATATAAACTTATTTATAAATGGAACTGTGTCTGTGTGTGTGTGTCTGTGTGTGTTTGTGTGTCCGTTACCTATAGACTCCGAAACGGCTGAATCGATTTTCTTGAAAATTTACACAGTTGTACTAGTGTCTGCGAGTGTTTTTAGCTAGGTTTTGTGTCGAAGTACCACTAATAAATATCGAAAATCGATAATCGAAAAAATCGGGTTATAGAAGGAGTGGTCCGATTTTAATCAAATTTGATACACACATAGACAAAGACATAAGAAACAATATGCAGAAGTTTCAAGGTTGCAGTACTTACAATAGTGCAGAAAATAATAATAATATATATATATATATATATATATAAAAGGCAAGATGTTTGTGTGTGTGTCTGTTTATCTGTCTGTATGTCCTTTATACAAATCCACAATTTTTATCTGATTCTCAACAAACTTAACACAAATATTCTTTAGGCTGAGTCTGAGCTTCAGGACCATGGATTAGTTTTAAAGCTTACATTACACCCAAGCAACTCCGGGCTGTACTGCTAGTATATATATATATATATATATATATATATATATATATATGTATTATTATTATTATTATTATTATTATTATTATAGTAAAACGTACCAAGAAAACAGTATCATTAATGACTAAAATCATAAAGTCCTACCGTTAACAAAACGTTAAATTAAGTCGTCAAACCCAAAAGGTAATACCAAATGGGTAAAGGGGAATCAAAAAAAAAGAAACAAACAAAGAAAAAGCTGTGTTCGAAAGAGAAAAAAAACCAAGACGAAAACCTTAACAATGAAGAGCTCGATACGAAAGTTGGAAAGTAGGAAAGTAGAGTAAAGACACACACACACGGTATGATGGGAAAATTGTCGCCGTTTTGTATTTTTCGTGCCAGTTTTTGATTGTGATGACTGCACAGTATAGTAGGGTCAGTTGAGCACCATCTGTGAGAAAGAGCACAATGACACAATACACTCTACCAGAAAGTTTAAAACAACATACTTCGTAATCATGCCAGAAGCTTCAATACAAAGATTTCAGTGTGTTTGGGTGTCAATTAATGTGAGAAGGATTTGAAAAGAGTTGGAGGAGTCTAATGGTGATTATGAAGATGTTTGGAATGATTGCTAGTGATAGAGACATTATGACTCCATTCATCTTACTTCAGATTCAACAGAAAGGCCAACCTCAAGTGCTGCCCCAGGTCAAGAAGGTGGCTGCTGGAAGACTCTACGTCTCACAATAGGACTCTGCACCATGCCAAACAAGCTTCTCTCTTCACCTATGGGTTGAATAGCAGGAAATATTGGGTAGAAGGAGGCAGACTTTTAAAGTGTTAATGCAGATATCCATATGAGTTGAATATATGGATCAAAATCCGACAAGATGAATAGAATAGTTAAAGAACAGGTAGGAAATGTTATTTAATCTAACATGTTTCACTTTATCAAGTTTTTCACTTAATCTATCATTTATATATATATATATATATATATATATATCAGCATGCCTTGTGGGCATAGAAGAATCCAAAGGAGTATCCTTTACATATAATGGTAGGATAACTCTCTACGAGAGCTCTAAACATATATGCATATAAATACATATAGAGCAAATATAAGAAAAGTTAAGACAGACGCGTTATTTCATGGTAAATCGGAAGTGAACTCCCTCTTTCTCGTCTGACCCGCCCTCTACCTTCGAAGTTTTGTTGACATTGACGGCTGCGGGTGGCATCGGCTTTGTTCCAGTGGTGGCGAATTAGCGTCTTTGCGTGTTATCTGTTATGTGTTATAAGCGGCATATATATATATATATATATATATATATATATATATATATATATATGATTGTGTAGGAATGTGTGTGGGTTCGACAAACGGATGAATTGTTCTTATTTTCTCTTTTAAGGGAGCGACATTTACATTCTTATCTTCTTATATTTTTACTTTTTATTTTCTTATTCGTAGGGTTAAATTTTTGTGAATCACATTCATGTAGAATCCTTCGTTGAATAAAGACGGAAGCTGAAGATGGCTCGCCTGAAATAGGCCTACACTTCCGAATTACCATGAAATAACGCGTCTGTCTTAATTATTCTTATATATATATATATATATATATATATATACAAGTGGAATATACGGATTGAAATTCATCAAGATGAATAGAATAATTAAAGAACAGGTAGAAAAGGTGTCTTTAATCTAAAAGTAACGGATTTTTAAATTTTTAGAATAAAAAAAAACATAGTGTAAACTAATCTTGAAAGAAACTTCATAAAGTGAAACGCCTTAGATTAAAAAGACCTGTCTTACCTGTTCTTTACTTATTCTACTCATCTTGGATTTAAATCTATACATCCAACTCCCTATTTTATTTACGATGGACGCTTCCGTCTAACTATAATTTTTACAAAACGGGAGATTCCATCACTTATAAAATAGAGAGTTCCTTTTCAATCAGCCTGCATTTTAGCATTCATATCAGCTTCTTCTATTAAAAAAATCTCTCTCTAAACATAATATACAATCTTCGAGTAGATAATTAGCTAAACCTGAAAACGATCTCAATGGATACATTCCAATAACAGAGAGAGTATATACATAAAATATCAGAAGCAACGTATAATTAATT
>JBBBDQ010000804.1:1095000-1277500 GCA_037127315.1 Ascarosepion bandense
TTCTTCTCTGTACCGATAGGGCAGGTTCTTCAACAAAGACAGAAGGACCTTTCCTCTCCATTCATCTCTTCCCTTGCCCAACTGCCCGTTTTTATTCCCGAGAGAACCACGTCTGTAGCATCGGAATACGTGAGCGTTTCTTCACCTTCTACCTGTCAGACATATTACGCTCTCTTAAAACCCTTTGACTCGAATAACGCGATCTTCCCACTGCCATCTCCACGGAGAATGCACCTCCGCTTACACTTACTTTTATGAGTGTATGCGTACAGAGCGGGGCAACAGGGACGGTTCCTTGGGAAAGTTCCGTCAATTTGCTTGCGTTTATCTTCCACGTGTCTCAGGCTGACAGGTGAAGTTTTGGTGAAGAGTAAAATTTCGTTGTGTGCACGTTAGGTGGAAATGTAGTCGACGTGATCAGTCGGAGGAGTACTGAACATAAAGGTGCGTGATAGATCTACGGTACGACGCGAGATAATACTTCTCTCTCTCTCTCTCTCTCTCTCTCTCTCCCTCCCTCCCTCTCTGTTTCACTCTGGGGACATTTATTTAGAGTCTTATCAGTAAATTACATCGAGGTTCTTATCACATTCGAGTCTATTATATTCTGATAATCTAAAAATGCCTGTTTGTCCATGAGGTACAACTGTCTTGGGTAAGAGAGACGTTTATAAGGAAGTCGATTCGTTGAATGCTTCTTTTGCAATATTTCGATAACTAATAAAATAGATATCACACTGAGACATCACTTTAGTTGGATCTTTACAGGCACACATACCCGTAACACCCACACACCCACACCCACACATTTACACACACACACACACACACACACACACATATATATATATATATATATATATATATATATATATATATATGTACACACTACCAGCCATAATTATTAGGCCACCCCAGTTTTTAAAGAAATTATGTATCTCATACTATTTTTAGTATTTATTGCCAAATGAAAATAGAATTGTTCTTTTCTTATTATTACTTTGCAAAATTTTACAAGGCAAGGAAGCAAAGAAGAACTCGTCCCAATCACCTTAAATTTTTTTCATTCTTTCATTGGTGAAACTGCAATATAGGTAATTATTGAATATTTAGAAATTCATTTGATGTACATGTTATTGTGAGATATTAAAAAAAAAGAACCATTCTATTTTCATTTGCAATTATTCACTTGGCAATAAATACTAAAAAATAGCATGAAATACACCATTTTTTTAAAACACAGAGGTGGCCTAATAATTATGGCGGGTAGTATATATATATATATATATATATATATATATATATATATATAAATCTTTTTTCAACATCCTAACATTTTTCCATTTTGTAAGCGCTGAAATAAAAATTTCTCCATACCGTCAGGATGCTGAAAAAAATTAATAAAATCTTCCGTCTCTACTGTATTTGATATATATATAAATATATATTCGTCATACACACGCAAGCCTGTTCCGCTGTATTACAGCTTATCAGTGTGGCTAGACATCTAGACATCGACTTGCCAGGATCGAAACTCCACTGACATGGCGTCAGTCTGAGTCGCTAACCCCTAAGACATAGGCACATGGAATCACAGAAAAAAATTTTAGCTTGTTATAGATAAGCGGTGTATACACACGCCAGTCACCGAAATAACTCAATTCACTGCTGGAGAGTAATGCATATATCGCCGAAGTGGTAACTGTTTGTTTTTTTTTTCAAATTTTCCTTTCTAGAGTGCTCAATCGTAATGGTAGCATAATAGTTGTCATCCACATCCAAGCCTGTTTTGCTGTATTACAGCTCATCAGTTTCGCTAGATATCCACTTCCCTCCGGCCGGTATCGAAACTCGATATATATATATATATATATATATATATATATATATATATATATATATATATATATATAAACGTGATTATAGTGATACTCGTCTCGAAAACCTTTCTCGAAAACATTCGAACGAAGGAAAAAAGTGGTTGTAAAAAAAGAAAGAGCTTAGAACAAGAAAGTCAGTCAAAAGTGTTCGGACAGAAATCAACATGAAGCCCAAAGAAAAAAAAACCGATACGAGTAACCAACTAACAAAAATCGCTCAATACAAAGGTAGAGCGTTATATATATATATATTCATTTCAAATTGTCGGTTGTTTATAACCAAGTTTCGTTAAAATTCGTTAATTTCCGTAACATGTTTACATTTGTTGACATTGCGATACATTTCAGTGCAGATATGTTTGTTTACGATGGATCGAAAATTGTGTTATATGGGCTTAATAAAAACCTCGTTTAGACTGGAGACTATTCGTGGGCGAGAGGTCTAAGACGTTGCCAGATCTAATGGTAGCTTCCCCTATGTAGATAAGGGTCGCAAGTTCGAATCCTGCCGAATAGTACACATTTTCGTAATAACAATTTATCGTAAATAATCAGGCCAGTAGATATAAATATATGATACTGTTTAATTAAAAACAGAATATAATGTTCAAATAATTAATTTCATATATATATATGTACACACTATCGGATGATTGAAAAGTAACTCCCTACTTTATGTATGATGCACTCTCCCTTACAAGATGGAAAACTTCATCATACATAAAGTAGGGAGTTACTTTTCAATCACCCTGCAAAATGTTCGTTTTCTAACTATGAGACCTCGTTTTGAATCTTACCACGCTCGATTTGTCAGGAAGGTGACTTTTCGATTTTATCTCTCTTTAGCAGGTGATCCCAGAAGGCAGCACCTTTGAAAAGTTCCTAAAAAAACATATCACGGGTCTTGTGAGTGAAATTGAGTAAACGGAACACTTTGAGAGCCGTCGGTGCTTATACTTGTACGAAGTCATAAGGTTTAAACCTTCTGGCCGTGTTCAGATTGTTGATCATGTTAAATAACGCACCATCTTCGAGAAACTGTAACTAAGGCCCGCAGAGCATAGTTGCAGTCTAAACCACAGCTAGGTACTGTGTATGTTAAACAAACACAAATGATCAGACGTCTGCAACATTAATCGGCTAGCCTCCCTTGTAGACTAGTATATATATTATTGATATATAATCAATATATATATATATATATATATATATATATTCTTTAATCATTTCACCCCAAGCAAGGCATTCCAGAGCAACTATTGCGCAAGGGGTTACATAAGGGAAACTGATGAGAAAGAATGGTCAGGTATAAGAAATGTCGGAAGGAGGGTGATAGACGGTTGAGGATACCGAGGATGGGTGTGGGGTAGATGGGAAGAGAGTTTGAGAGAATGGATGCGAGTTAGTGTGATAAGAGGTGTCTATTGGATTACATCTAAATTGAAGATGTCGGGGAAGCAAGTATATGGAAAGGAATTCCACAGGCGGGACGTGCGAGAAAAGAAGCTGTTAGAGTAGAAATTATATAATGGTAACGATAATGGTAATATTAACCGTTTCCTTGTGAGAAAATATTTGCCATTTATTGACCAAGCAGCCAGCTCTGTTCTCAGTCAAAATTTAGTAGATCTTCTCTTGAAAAAAATTTTAAAGAAAATATATTTCTTAAGTTCAGTAGCTGTTATCGATATTTCCAGTATTAATAGAAGTTTCCTTCCTAACCTTCTATTTGAAGTAGTGCGGAATATCAACATCTTGCTTATGTCCTTAAATTCTGTTCGAGTTACAAGTGCTATCCACTTTAGTTGTTCTAGGTTTTGGGAGTCTTCAAGAATGTGGTTTCTGGTATTTGTAATCTGGTATATATATATATATATATATATATATATATGTATGTATGTATGTATCTGTGTGTGTATGCGCGCGTTCAAAGAGTTGTCTAACATCACCTAAACGAAATCCCTCAACCATTTTTTAAAAAATTTCAGCTGAGTCAGCTCCATTTCCCGTTGTACTAATGCCCTATACATTTATCCACTACCAAATATCTTGCGATAGTAATCGGCTAGCCGCCCTTCTAGATGGGCAACCTCAGATACGAGTAGAAATATAGATGGCTGTAGGAATAGTAGTATTAAGCGTTTCTTTATCATATTTGGAATTCATTGAACGAGCAGCCAGTACTGCTTTCGGTTGACATTTATAACATCATTTTCTTTAAACAATTTTCAGGAAAATAGGTCCACTAGTTGAGGATGTGCTTTGCAGTGCAGTGGATATCGACTTCGAACGACAAATCGGGGAGCCGAGTTCGAATTCCAATTGAATTCCTTGCATTCATTTACGCATAAATACCCTTGGGAAATGTATTAATCCGTCTCTTCCCTCAAGTTATGGCTTAAATAATAGGACAGATTGGGTTCTATAACTTTGACTGGCACCCAGTCTACCGAAGAAATCTTCTGCCCAGTCAGTTATGTCTCTTTCGAGACATGATCACCCAAAGCGTGTATCATTTTGACACTTGAGTGACTGACTGAGTTGTTATCGATGTTTGAAGTAGTTTGAAAGGTCAGACTCTTCAATATGTGATTATCTTCCCTTTCAGTTATAAGTGCAACCCATTTTATGTGTTGCTGCTGTTGGTAATCTTCAGCTGATGTGGTGATTGTACCTCTGGGCTATGGGTGCTTGGTAGAAGAAGGCAGACTTTTTAGCATGTATATTATCATTATACACGCCCAGAGTGATCTAATTCATTACTGAATGATATATATATATGTGTGTGTGTGTGTGTGTGTGTGTGTGTGTGTGTGTGTGGTGTGTGTGTGTGTGTGTGCGTGTGCGCGCGCGCGTCAATGAACAGAACACACATTATTTACTTGCTACCCAGGTTTCGACCACTCAGGTCTCATCAGGCAAGGAGAAGTGTGCATATTCAAGGCGCTTGCTTATATGCCCAGTAACCGGAAAGCAGGACGGAACCTCCTTACGCCCACGCCTGACCAAAGAGTGGGGAAACATCTTCACGCCCATGGCCGCCGGAACTACAAGAGAAGGCGGTAAACACACATTAACGCCCTCATCCAGGTTCGTATTATGCCAAAACTTTCTCGAATGTCTACAGCCCGGCATAACTTCAGACCCTTTCCTTTAATATTTTTTCCTGGTCTGGGTAGTTTTTTGTTTCTGGCCCAACCCACAAACCTTGTCACCAACACTATACGGCCAGGCCTTCCTAAGTATAATCGATTTCAATGACTAGCGAGCCGGTAAAGTTTCTGTGTCTTTCCAACCTGAATAAAGATAAGTAAGCAAGTAAGTGGTGATACGATTTAAAAAATGAAATTTTCCTGCCTTAGAGTACTCAGGTATGTTTTTGAAATGCGTCTTTTGCTATGCCACTACTGTGCATGAATAAAATATTAATGTCCTCAAAATTTATTCTTAAGCGCCATGTATGATAAGTAGTTAGAATGATAAATTTGTCATTTAGTGTGTATGGCATTATTATGTATTGATACAATTTTTTAAATAGTCTGACAAAAGACGTTTGCAAAGTTCTCAGAGCATCACTCTTCCTACTCTGACATTTCTACTTCAATGTTTTGTCCAAGTTGATGACTACTATACCTCTTCGTTACAGCCGGCAGCTAATGCGAAAAACGGTCTTTGTAATTCGAATCAGCGACCAACACGAATCAAGTCACACTCTAGTGCAGTTATCGGTCACATTCAGTCCATCTGTCTTTCAGAGTAGGTACGACAAATTTCATGAGGAAAATAACACTGCTTAAAATTCAGTTTGTTTTGTTTCGTTCTCACTTGTTCCCTCACACATTCTTTCATACATAGCCACATACATAAACAGTGATTAGGTACAATGTTTCGTGAAGTTTTACACTTTCGTCGAAGGTAACGTTTTCATCATTTTAAAACCATTAAAGCACTGGCGATTTTTGCTAAGGAAGATCAAACGTATAAATACTTTTTGCTTCAAAAACAAGAAACGTACATGATAAAAGAAATTCATTGCTTTCGTATTTTCAAGTAAAAAATAAGAAATCAATCACACGAAGCGGTGTGTGCTAATCACGGTGTCATCTGGGTTAATATTATACCAAGACTTTTCCCTAACCAGAAAGTTATACTTCCTTATTTTTTTTATAATTATATCGCCCCAAGCGAGGCAGATTACTACCACTGCTGCGCAGGAGGTTACTTGGAAAAGTTCTGAGAAAGAGTGACGGGTTATAGGGTATCAGGAAGTGAGTAAGAGAAGGATGAGAATATTGGAGTGAACGGAGAAAGGAGCATGAGAGACAGGATGCAAGTTAATGAGATAGGAGATGACTATTGACTTACATTTAAATTCTTGAAGATTGTAGTTGTCAGGGGAAGCAAGTAAACGGAAGGGAATTCCACAGGCGGGAAGTGCAAGAAAAAAAGGCTGCTAGAATAGAATTTGCGTTTACATTTTATTAGTTTCACAGTAAAAGGGTGGGACCTAGTTGCTAACCTTGTGGCTCGAGCAAATTCATATACAGGGGGCACCAGGGAGCTACGTTCATCTGGGCAGAAGCCGTGAAAGTGTTTATAGAAGAGACACAGGGAAGCCACATTGCGCCGGTGAGAAAGTAACTGTATGTGGGCTGCCATGACGGGGTTGATCACATTACAGATTCTCCGTTTTATTTTGTTAAGGACCTCTACGTGGATAGCAGAGACACCGACTAGATATGGCAGCAGTATTCAATGCACGGGCAGATGGTAGATTTATATATGTGCAGGATGGTTTCAGACGGGAAAAACTTCTTGACCCTACACAGAGAACCTTCTTTGCAGCGGATTTAGCTATGGATTCTATATAGTCATTCCACTTGTTCTGTTGTCATTCTGTTGTGAAATATTAACCCGAGGAGGCCCAGTGTTTTGCTTTCAGGGAGCCTACCCTGAGCAATGTTAATGGTGAGGGGAGGGGGTAAAAGCGATTGTCTGTGATGGTTATAGGCAACATACTATACCAGTGACAGAATTTCGTAGTCCACACATTATATCGTCACTGCGTAGCTAATATGTAGCACAAAGCCGAAAATAGAGAGGATCCAGTGAGGATAGAACTCACTCAGTCAGTCAGTTAAGTGCCATGCGCGATACACGCTTGGGAAATCATGTCTCGAAAGAGACATGACTGACTGGGCAGAAGATTATCCCGCAGTAGGTTGCCATTGCTTTCTGCGGTAGACTGGTTGCCGATCAAGGCTATAGAACCCAATCTGTCCGGTTATTTAACCCATAACTGGAGTGAAGAGACGGATTAATACCTGTCCCAGGGGTATTTGCGCGTAAGTGAATGCAAGGAATTCAACTGGAATTCGAACTCGGTTCCCCGATTTCTCGTTCCGAGCCGATATCCACCGCGCCACTACTTGTAATTAATCTAGAGAAACAAGCTCGTTGACCATTGCATCACTTTGAACTGCCGTCGAGTGCAAAGACTTGAGTCAATAAGGTCGCTGTAGTCTTTTCCCGCCTTTTGTCGCAAAAAGGCGGGAAAATGTAAATGTAAGGCGGGAAAAAATGCAAATGTAAGCATGCTGTTCTCGGCCATTTTATATTGCTACGGTTCGTCAGCATTATAATTAACTGCTTTTTCTTTCTGTTTATTATTACTAGCATTATCACTTGTACAAATAATTTCAACAGTTGTCTCCCCATACATAATAAGTGTTTTCTTTTCGATTTAAACAGACTTTTCCTGATTCACTCATTTTTATTATCACTATTATCGGTTGTGCGCGTAGCTTTAAAACTAATTTGATCTCTGTAATTACCATTCATTTCCATTTCTCTTTAAGCTGCTATTAATCTTCTCTTTTTATATAGCAATAGCCCGAGTCGCAAGAGTTGGACAACTTTTTTCATTTATTTCCTCTTTGGTCACTCTGCGAGTTATCTGCAGGCGTGACATAAAAAACAGTCCAATCAGTTGGTCGATTGACAAGACTGTAGTCATGACATGTAATTACTTAGAAGCACTTCATAACCCTGGCCGGTGATTGGCTGGACACCGGTGTGAACTTCCGTTGGCGAAAAGAAGGAAAACGTAAAATAAAGAAAATTAATGTGCAAAGAGGGAAAACAGTTTTCTTTTCTTTTTTTAAACCAGCAGCAAGAATCAATTGCTGATAAAGAAAGTGACCAGAAGAATCAATTAAATGCTTTAGATTTCGAAGAAGAAAAAAAAAGTAATGTTTCTTTTAGAGATATTTGCTGAACTGATCTTAATCTGACACTAAGTGACTGCCTGAGGTAAAATATTTCGCAAACGTAGCTTAGATGGGACGCAAACCCAAAAGTAAGAGACACTCAGTGAAGATCTGACTCACCCAGTTAAGTGCCATATGTGATACACGCTTGGGCTACCATGTCTCGAAAGAGATGTGACTGGCTGAGCAGAAGATTATCCCGCAGTAGGTTGCCATTACTTTCTGCGTTAGACTGGCTGCCAGCCAAGGTTATAGAACCCAATCTTTCCTGTTATTTCACTCATAACCTGAGGGAAGAGACGGATTAGTAACTTTTCCAAGGGTATTTGCGCGTTAGTGAATGCAAGGAATTTAACTGGAATTTGAACTCGGCTCCCCGATTTCTCGTTCCGAGCCGAAATCCACTGAAACACAAGGCACAGCCAACTGATCCAGCGAGACGAGCCATTAAAACATGTCATGATGGCTGGAATTATACGCCCTATTTTAGTGAGTTTTGTGGATAAAATTAATCCACCGGAAGTTTCAAATTCGCATACAAGAAACAAGACGAAATTTTAGCCATTTGTTTAGTAGGGGTGCAAAAGATTCGTCTTATTCGCAGGGCAGGTCAGAAATAGAGCTCACATATATCGCCCAGAAATGCATCCCACGTACTTATAAAACAATCGGAGCAATGGTGCCGTCATCTAGCTAATGACTTGCGATTATGTGAGGGGTATTTCTGGCAGGTATACTGATTTATTAAAAGCGTAGCTCATGTGGTATAGATCAACAGGAGTTACCACTATCGATGACGATGGTTTTCTGGAAAAAAATCTTCCTCACTTAGATACTGTAAATAAGTGGTCTAGCCGCGAATCCTCATTTAAGCTAGACTTACGGCCTGTCGTGTTGAATACACCGGTTTTCGCTCGATCACCGAAGTTAAATCAACGTTGAGCCTGGTCAATACTTAGATGGGTGATCGCTTGGGAATATCAGGTGCTGTAAGTGACGGATGTGCGTTGTGGTGCAGTGGATATCGGCTCGAAAAGAGAAATCGGTGAGCAGAGTTCGAATTCTTGTTGAATACCCTGCATTCACATAAGCACTGATACCCTTGAGAAAGGTATTAATCCGTCACTTCCCTCCATTTATGTGTTAAATAAGAGGCCAAAATGGGTTTTATAGCCTTGGCTGGCAACCAGTCCACTGCATAAAGTAATGGCAACCTACTGCGGGATAATCTTCTGCCCAGTCAGTCATGCCTCTTTCGAGACATGATCGCCCAAGTGGGTATCACGTATATCACTTAACTAACTTACACTTGGGAAAGGTATACATCCACCTCTTCTTCCCCAGATATGGGTTAAGTAGTAAAACTTGGATAACTAAAACCATTATCTAAATTTATTTATAAATGGAACTTTGTGTGTGTGTGTGTGTGTGTGTGTGTGTGTGTGTGTGTGTGTGTGTGTGTGTCCGTTACCTATAGATTCCGAAGCGGCTGAACCAATTTTCATGATAATTTACACAGTTGTACTATAACCGTCTGCGAGTGTTCTTAGCTAGGTTTTGTGTCGAGGTACCCCCGATAAATATAGAAAATCGATAATCGAAAAAATCGGATTATAGAAAGAGTGATACACTCATAGACAAAGACATAAGAAACGATATTCAGAAATTTCAAGGTCGCAGTTCTTACAATAGTGCAGAAAATCGATAATATATATAAGGCAAGATGTTTGTGTGTGTGTCTGTTTATCCGCCTGTATGTCTGTATTTTTTTTCAGCTTTTTTATTTTAGTTTTTGCTTCGGGTTTGGCGCTAAGTATGTATAATGGTAGTTCTTAGTCTCAGCTATGATACCATTTACTCAGAGGACTTATTTAGCCTTCAAACTTCAGTTTACGGCAAAAAAACGTATTTGATATCGATATCAAGAAATCACAATTTGACTTACATCCATTCATTTTTCTTTCAGTCTACGGTTTCGCTTTAACTGGAAACAATTATTGCTTTTTAGTTTTTCGTGTCAACGTCCAAAGAGTCTGAGCTCCATGACCATGGATTAGTTTTAAAGCTTTCATTACACCCGAGCAACGCCAGGCAATACTGCTAATATATATATATAAACATGATGTACAAAATATTTATATTTCTGCTTTAAATAACTCATAGAGGCCTATATGCCACCAAATATAAACATCCAACTTAACAATTATGTGGTAAGTATTTCTGGGAGATATCCTAGGTATATCATATCGGGGAGGTATTACTTTTATTCCTTTTGTCGGCATGCACAATGTCCTTTATTCATGTGGCACGGCATCAAGCAAATATACCACCATTAATATTATAATGTCGATCATGTTAACCAACAAAATTTTCCTTCTCGGAATTTGCTGAACGTTTTCTTAAAACACATTCGTTATTAGACCCGGGGTAAGCGTACGTGAGAGAAAACCACCTGGTACGCGATCAAATCTCTCGCGATATCGGCACTTGACCACCTTTTCTGATTACAATTTCGTGGAACTTCTCACCTTTTTCGTGATAGGAAGAGACAATTTTCTTTCTTTATTTCTTTTTGATTTTCGATTTGATTTCTTTTTGGAATTAATCTCAGATTTCTTACAGACAATTTACAAGATGAATTTGTAGAATTTTTGTATGAATCAATGGCCGAAAGTTTAATTGATTTTAGTTTTTAAATTTCATCCTTAGGTATGTTCTGATGTTCAAAAGTGAAAGCATGTCTTTATATAACAATTTGTAGAAATTCATTTGCTGTTCCCAGTCACTTGCCGTTTTGAACAACGTTTTTCAGAAATATTAGGTTGTCCCAAAAGTTCGTAAACACTTGCAACAAATTGAAATTTTACTCGTCAAGTAATCTAAGGTTACCAGAAAACACTTGCAAAAAATTGAAATTTTACTCGGATAAGCAACAAAAATTATTGCTCAAAATAATGACCATCATTTTCCAAGAATTTCTGCCATCGATCTGCAAGCTTTCGGATCTGGTCAAAGTACCATTCAGCCGGCTTCGAATCAAAGAATTCTTGACACGCTTCCTCGACTTCATCAAACGAGTCGAATCGGCGGCCCTTCAAAAAGTGTTGCATTGAGCGGAAAAAGCCCAAATCTGATGGATCACAGTCAGGACTGTAGGCTGGATGTGGCAGAACCTCAACGCCGTCCAGCTCTTCAAACTTGTCTTTGGTCTTCCTGGCGGTGTGTGGATTGGCATTGTCCTGCTGCATCAAAGCGCGTTTTGGGTTGATCAGAGCCGGTTACTTTTGCTTCAACTTTTCGTAGACCCGCTCAAGTTGCTGACAGTAAAGTCCGGCACTGATGGCACGACCATTCGGAACCAACTCAAAATGCACGATTCCTTCAAAGTTCCACTAAACGCACAAAATGACTTTCTTGCCGAATCAATCTTGTTTTGGAACCAACGGTGTCTCTTGTCCTTTCTGAACCCATCGCTTGTCTCGATTGTGCTGGACCAGATAGACCCATTTCGCAAGTGTTTACGAACGTTTGGGACAACCTAATATGTCTGATCAAAATCAAAGTTCCAGCAAGAATATAAATTTAAAATTATGTACGTATGCGCCTCTGTGGAACAATTCCCAGAACTGGGAAAAAATTATTTTATTTTTATTTCACCGAACAAACAGCGTGATCAGAATAAACGAATTTTATTTCAACGAAATCTAAATTGGCGAGACACAACGAGATTCACGTTAGTCATATAAATGCTATTATTGCTTTTTAACTTTAACTGTATCACCTTTTAAAAAAAATTAAATTTGACTAATTTCAACTTAGCTATCGGCCTAGAGAGGCAACGCTCAGACGCGGCTACATTAGAGAAACTGCCTGAAAATCATACAATGGGCCTTGTGAATTAAAATAGGGAGACGAAAACGTTCGGAAGCCGTCGATGGTTGTGCTCACGCGAAGATATAACACATCGTAATCAAGCGTTTGATCCTGTTGCCATTGTTAAAAAAATGACCAAACCAAATTATGCGTTCTCTGCCAGAAACTCAGTCTATAAACCACAGGTTGGCTTTATGGGTTGAGCAGGCGTTTGTAATATAGATTTGGAAGGTGAACGTGTAAAGACGTTTCTCAAACCATTACGACTATGGTGATTTCGACTCTCACCTGAGTCAGTCAGTCAGTAAAGTGCCATACGTGATACACGCTTTAGGCGATCATGTCTCGAAAGAGACATGACTGACTGGGCAGAAGATTTTCCCGCAGTAGGTTGCCATTACTTTCTGCGGTAGATTGGTTGTCAGGCAAGGCTATAGAACCCAATCTGTCCTGTTATTTGACTCATAGCTGGAGGTGGAAGAGACGTATTATATTCTTTAGTAATAAGTGGGGGATTAGTTTTATATTGTTATGAAGTAATAAACTGATCACCCACTTTATGCCCAGTAGAAGCCTTAATCATGTTTCCAGCTATTATACTCAGTCAGTTAGTTAAGTGCCATACGTGATACACGCTTGGGCGATCATGTCTCGAAAGAGATATGACTGACTGGGCAGAAGATTTTCCCGCAGTAGGTTGTTATTGCTTTCTGCGGGAGACTGGTTGCAAACCAAGGCTACAGAACCCAATCTGTCCTGTTATTTAACCCATAACTGGAGGGAAGAGACGGATTAATACCTTTCCCAATGATATTTGCGCGTAAGTGAATGCAAGGAATACGACTGGAATTCGAACTCGGCTCTCCGATTTCTTGTTCCGAGCCGATATTCATTGCATCACGAATAAACCATAAAGGTTTTCAGCCATAATAAATGAAACTTATTCAAAATATTTACATTCTTAACAATAAACTCTTCCTTCTTAAAAAAAAACAAAAACAAATTGCGCCTGTTGTACTCTCAGTCTTTTTCACATTATCCCTAGAAATGTTTATCTTTTATTGAAGCCAATTATATATCACTATCCATGCATATTATATAATATAATATAATATAAACTTATATATATATATATATATATATATATATATATATATATATATATATGTATATATAATATAATATAAACTTATCGCTAATATGAAATAAAGGTATCAAGTATAAATAGAAGTAATTAACATCTAACAATAACAGCCAATCAATATATATATATATATATATATATATATATATAATTGTATAGTTATGTATCAATTGTGCATTGCGGCGCGGAAGTTTCTGTTTCGAGTTGGATTCTCATCATCAGGCAATGTTGATGTTAGTTGTGCAGATGATTTACATTTAAATGGCAAAAACCTTTGGTTCGCTGTGAATGTATGTGGGTGTTTCTTTTGGCTAATTAAACTATCGCCCGGTTCCCACTCCACCCACATCTATTGAACAGGTGAAGAGGCTCATCACTTGTTTCCTGTTTAGGATGCGGTTTCCGGTTTTCTCTTTTCCAATCTTTTCACTCTTTTCTTTTTTTATTTTTTTTTCAATTGGAGTAGATAGACTAAACTATCGCCCGGTTCACACGCCACCCACGTCTATTGAACAGGTGAAGAGGCTCATCCCTTGTTCCCTGTTTAGGATGTGGTTTCCGGCTTTCTCTTTTCCATTCTTTTTACCCTTACGTAGCCCCCTGCGCATCAGTGGCGTTATTGCCTTGCTTGGGGTGATATGATTAAAAAAAAAAATTAAAAAACGGTTTTTGTACAGTCACCGAAGTTAAGCAACGCCTAACCTGGACAGGAAAATAGTTGAGTGACCATTTAATAACACCAGATGCGATTTGTGGGGTGGTGTCATGGGTAATGGCTCGGAATTCCTAATCGTCGAGCCGAATTCCAATTCTAGTTGGGTTCGTAATATTTACTTACGCGTAAATATTCTTGGAAAAAGTATGAATTCACTTCTTCTCACACCAGCTATGGGTTAATTAGTCGAACCCTCATCAGAAAATCATTATTATCTCCCCCAAATTCTTCAAATCTAAAAATATTTTCAGGCTTTAAATAACCTGCTAACGCCGTAAAAAAAAATCAATCAACTTAAACATAGACAGCAAAATGAAAACAATTTACACACCTAGATTAACTATCGAGTTCAGTTTGAAATTTCCTGAAGGTTATCCGGATCTACAGGCATCTGATGAAGTCGGGAAGACACAACAGTCGAAACGATGAAATAATAACTGTAAAGATGAAGATATTAGTCTGTATATAGAGATAATTCCTAATCCCAGAAAATCAGACATAAAGATCAGTTTAGTTTAATTAATATATTTACGGTAAATTTTCGTTTCAAGTACCGACGGCTTTTCCCCTTCAAATTTATCCAAAATAGCATTATCTCTGTGTAAATGTATATGCTGAACTCAAATTAACTGTTAGTTATTGAAGAAACTGACCTTTTTTTTATCTAAATGTCCATAAAAAAAAAATTTTGCACTTTTTCTCTCCTGTAATTCTCACAAAGTTATGTAATTAACTGCAGAATGACGGACTGTGCATGTAACGAATTTTGGCAGATTTTTGATCGATTTTTCTTCATTTACTCATACTTCCGGCGATGTACTTCCGGTAACGAAAGTAATGCGCTATTGTATTTCTACGCTTATTACTTTCATGACAGGAAGTACATCGCCGGAAGTTTCAGTAAAGGAAGAAAATCGACCAAAATTCGACTGCCTACGTAGAACGTCATTCTGCAGTTAATTACATGACTTCGTGAGAGTTACGGGAGAGAAAGAGTGCGAGATATAGTTCGTTTTTTTATGAACTTTCAAAGCAAAAAGGTAAGTTTCTTCAATAACTAATTGTTAATTCGAGTTCAGCATATACATTTGCCAGAAATAATGCTATTTTGGATAAATTTGAAGGGGGAAACGCCGTCGGCACCTGAAACGAACATTTACCATATTTACCGCAGCCTGAGCTAAAAAAATCACTTGAATTAAAATCTGGCTTTAATCTAAATGGATTCAGAAAAAGCCAGAACTTGAACTCCAGACAAGGGAAATAATATATTTTGCGGTTTTTAAATAGCAAAAGATTAGCTTGTTCTGGTGGATGAAGAAAATCAGAATTAAAAGAAAAATTAGATTTCAATTATCTATGGCTGAAATTTTAATAAGATAAAAGTTTCGGAACTTTTTTTTTTCAGATTTAAGAAAATTATAAGATAATTGCCCTTTCCATAATTGGAATAGAGATGAAGAGAAAACTTAAAACTGGAGACAACAGAAATGTGGCTCTGCAGAAAGATACCTAGAATACCAGGGACAAAATATATGAGCAACGAGGAAGTCTTAAATGAAAACAAAGACTGACACTTATACTCAAGATTTGAAAGAGAAACCTGAAATCTTTTGGACACATAACGAGAAAAGAAAGCCTGGAGAAGTTGATACTGTCAGGTCAAATCGAAGGCAAAAGAGACATCAGCCACCTACCCGACGAACTTGTATGAATGATTGTCAGAACGGTGGTGTGAGAAGGATAGCAAAAAGATAAAATGTTACTCAGAGCTAAAATGGATATGAAATTATGGGGTGCTATGAAAGAACATGAAAGAAAAAGAATTAGAGGATTCGGAATGAGTCAAGAACTTTCCTCTTTCGTGCATTGAATTTCCAAATTTAAGAGCAATACTAGGTCTCATCATTCTAGAGTTAAAATTGTAAGATGTAACCAAAAGTTCTATTCTTGCCTTTCTCACTTGTGGGTATATGTCTGGGGCTTTTGCTTTGCAATCAACTTTGATCTTCAAAATTTTAAATATATTATCAATTGTTACCGCTTATCTTCTTAATTCCTATTCTATTATTGTTCTCTCTCCTTAATAATGTTTGTTCTGTTTTCATATCCATTCAGACTCAGACTTAGTGGTTTTATTACTTTGTGTCATTGTGGTTTTATTGGCCTGCGTCTTAGTGGCTTTATTGCCTTGCATCATAGTGGTTTTATTGGCCTGCGTCTTAGTGGCTTTATTGCCTTGCATCATAGTGGTTTTATTGGCCTGCGTCTTAGTAGCTTTATTGCCTTGCGTCATAGGGGTTCTATTGGCGAGCGTCTTAGTGGCTTTGTTGCCTTGAGTCATAGTGGTATTATTGGCCTGCGTCTTAGTGGTTTTATTGTCTTGATTCATTGTGGTTTTATTGACCTGCGTCTTAGTGGCTTTATTGCCTTGCGTCATATTGGTTTTATTGGCTTGCGTCTTAGTGGCTTTATTGCCTTGCGTCATATTGGTTTTATTGGCTTGCGTCTTAGTAGCTTTATTGCCTTGAGTCATAGTGGTTTTATTGGCCTGCGTCTTAGTGGCTTTATTGTCTTGATTCATTGTGGTTTTATTGGCCTGCGTCTTAGTGACTTTATTGCCTTGCATCATAGTGGTTTTATTGGCCTGCGTCTTAGTGGCTTTATTTCCTTGCATCATAGTGGTTTTATTGGCCTGCGTCTTAGTGGCTTTATTTCCTTGCATCATAGTGGTTTTATTGGCTTGCGTCTTAGTGGCTTTATTTCCTTGCATCATAGTGGTTTTATTGGCCTGCGTCTTAGTGGCTTTATTTCCTTGCATCATAGTGGTTTTATTGGCCTGCCTCTTAGTGGCTTTATTTCCTTGCATCATAGTGGTTTTATTGGCCTGCGTCTTAGTGGCTTTATTGCCTTGCATCATAGTGGTTTTATTGGCCTGCGTCTTAGTGGCTTTATTGCCTTGCATCATAGTGGTTTTATTGGCCTGCGTCTTAGTAGCTTTATTGCCTTGCGTCATAGGGGTTCTATTGGCGAGCGTCTTAGTGGCTTTGTTGCCTTGAGTCATAGTGGTATTATTGGCCTGCGTCTTAGTGGCTTCATTGCTTCACTTCGGGGTGAGATTATAAAAAACATTCTTGTTCCCCCCATTATAACGAGAATCCGACAGAATTGAGAAATTTGCTCTCACTTGCTATGAAGTTTTAATAATAATAATAATAATAATAATAAAATAAAAATACTAATAATAATAACCGATACGTTTTCGTTCTTATCAGTCACTGTGGTTTTTCACTTGGCCCGGCGTGGAACAGGGAAAGGTTCCGTCACTGACTCAATCACCTATACCATCTTACTCTCAATTAATCTTCAACTTTGCTTGCTTCTTAGCAGATGGGACAGGAAGATGATAGGGTCTGGCATTAATTATGCAGAAGACATTTGGCGAAGGGTGAAGAATAAAGAAGTACCACGAATGGAGAAGGAAGGGTGACACCATTGCGCATGCCTGAAGAGAGATACACATAGATGTACGAACGGTTAAGTTTCCAGAAATCCATTGGTCTTAAGCATATCTGAAAAACAATTTTCCTAAACTGAGCTCCTCTGTGTCCGTGAGTGTGTGTGTGTGTGCGTGTGTGTGCGTGCATGCGTGTTTCAACATTTATTTTCTCTACGCATTATCAATACGAGCGAATTGGGAAGATACCGATTTTTTCTATATTATTTATGGAAGTGTTCATAAGAGTCGAAAACATAGTCACTAGCCAACTCTCCGACCCTTAAATAAAGGGCACAGCATATATATATATATATATATATATATATATATATATTAAAGTACTTTAATCCAAACGGAAAAGTAGGAAGGTAAATCCCAAAACCTGATCCTAATTAATATTAAATTTTAATATTAAAAAATGATACAGGAGGAGAGCTCAATGTAATTAAAATTACAGAGCTAATATAAAATAAAATAAATTTTCAATATTGAAAATTGTTGAATGAAGATTTTGAAATATGTACTGTTGCAGATGAAATGTGAAATCTCTCTTAGGGATTTCATGCTGAAATGATCATTCAACAATTTTTAATATTGAAAATTTATTTTATATATATATATATATATATATATATATATATATATATATATATATACCTAGCGAGCCAAAAACCTACCTAGGTAGGTTGTCTGGATCTCTAGGTATTCTTTATTTATTCCGGTCTACCTAAGTATTGAGCGCTTTTTTGTTAGTTGATTGCTCATGTCGGGGTTTTTTCTTTGGGTTACGTGCTGACTCGGTCTGAGCTCTTTTGACTGATGTTCATGTACTTAGCTCTTTCTTTTTTAAAACATTTTTCCCTTTTTCGTAGATCCGTGGAAGGCTTTCGACACGAGTATAGTTATTATTTCTTATATATATATAATCTAGTTACTTAGCTGTTGGTCATAATTAAATTAGACCTGTATACAGTTGTATTAAAAAGTGTTCAATACAATTATATTGTGGAACTTCTGAAAATTTTTTATTTGTAACTGAGTTATTACGCAATCCAGGTTTCTACCATATGGTGTCGTCAGGTGATTTACAGTAATTGATTTTACAGTTTTTTTAAAACGCTCACATGACGGGGATTTTTTATGAACGCGCAACTTTCAAAATTAGAAGAAGTCATAACGATTTCATCCATGGATGTATGGTCCTAAGAAGTATTTTCATACCAAAAACTAAATTCTTATTTTGAAAATTGCGAATTCATAACAATTTCCTGTTACGTGAGCGTTCTAAAATCATCGGTCAAATCAGTTATTGTAAATCGCCTGAAGACATCAGATGGTAGAAACCTGGATCACGTAATAACTCGTTTACAATATATATATATATATATATATATAAGAAAGAGAAAGAAGAGATAGATTAAAAAGCTATTGTTCGTTGCATTTACTGTTATAAAAAGTGTTCAACACTAAGCAGAGCTTAATAATAGATTGAGTTGTTATTACAATGGCTTATAAAAGCATATTATCATATTATCATATTATCACTACACAATTATGTTTCAGAACATTGTTGTTTTTTCTTCAGATGATGTCAATGTTCAGATACGTAATTTTTTGTATAGTGATAAAATGCTTTTATAAACCATTGTAAAAACAACTATACAATATATATATATATATATATATATATATATATATAGTCATCCGCATATATATATATATATATATATATATATATATATATATATATATCTTCCACGCGATAACAATATACGCAGAATATATATATATATATATATATATATATAAACAAATATATATATATAAAAGGCAATCTGTGAGTCTGTGTATGACTGTTCCCTATGCACACCTAATTTTTTAAGCTACGCTATTCAAACTTTCTAGGAACACATATCTACAGAGAAGCCAGGTTGACGAAAAGAACTGAATTCATATATCGCAGAAATGGAAACTGTTTTTAAAATTTTCTTCTCTAGAGAGCTCAATCGTAATGAGAGCATATATATATATATATATATGAGACAGAGAAAGAGAGAGAGAGAGAGAGAGAGAGAGAGAGTGAGAGAAAGAGAATGGCAATCTGTGAAGACGGAGCGGAAAATCCAAATATTTTATTTAATTATTATAATCAATTAGAGCTCAATGGATATTATCCAGACCAAATATAGAGATGAAAACTCAACACATAATTAGACGGTTATATATCCAGATATTTATTTTCAGCAATGTTAAGGAAGCGGATGTGCGTTGTGGTGCAGTGGATATCGGCTCGGAACGAGAAATCGGGGAGCCGAGTTCAAATTCCAGTTGAATTCATTGCATTCACTTACGCGCAAATACCCTTGGGAAAGGTATTAATCCATCACTTCCCTCCAGTTATGTGTTAAATAACAGGAAAGGTAGGGTTCTATAGCCTTAGCTGGCAACCAGTCTACCGCAGAAAGCAATGACAACCTACTGCGGGATAATCTTCTGCCCAGTCAGTCATGTCTCTTTCGGGACATGATCGCTCAAAGCGTATATCACGTATGTCAGTTAACTGACTGAATCTAAAGAAAAATCCTACCATTTCCTCGTTCAGACCGTAGACGAATAAATAAATGTAAATTTCAAACAGAATTTTCTAACAAAAAAAGAACATTTAGTGTGATTTTTAAGCCGGGAATGAATTGAGAATAGATACATCAAACCATACACATAGCACAATATACAGTAAGGAATTAAATCACACATACATAAAACAGAAAAATTAGACACACGCAAAAAAGAGGACAGGAATTCATGCATAGACAGAATTAATCACACAAAAATTATTTAGGAAGGAATATATACATACGCAGTTAGGAAGCAATGCACATAAATTCAAAAAAGTGAAAAAAAAAAGGAAAGAGGGGAGAAAAAAGAAAGAAACAAGAAGAGAAACAAAAAGAAAACGAGGAGAAAAAATAAATAAAGAAACAGTGAACAGGAGCCCATAAGTCACAAATTTTAACGAACGCAAATATTTTTAGAAAATAATAAATTTCATTTTCAAAATCTTACAAAAATTTACCTTACACAATATTAATTAAAAATTATTTATCCCAATTTAGACCTTAGAAAATTAAAGTAAAAACATTAAATTCACATAGAATATTCTAAGGAAAGAATATATATATATATATATTTATATATATGTGTGTGTGTGTGTGTGTGTGTGTGTGTGTGTGGTTTTACCAAGTTTAGCTGCATCTGACACAGGAACATTAATTGGAGTACCCAGTAAGGATCAAATACATTCTTCTTCTTCTTCTTCTTCTATGTGCTCTGTCCTTTCAGGACGTAGGCGATCATGGCTTTCCACATCTTCCTGTCCCTGGTGGTTCTTAGCACACCTTCTCCTATTGCACAATGCAACCCTCGTTCCATCATCCACCTGATTAGATCCTTCAAATATATTATCTGTTGCTTTCCCCTGCCTCTTTTTCCCTCTATCTGCCCTGTTAGTATCAGGTTCTCCAAGCCCTCCTTCCTCATTGCATGTCCTAGGAATTTCAGCTGTCTCTTCCTGATGCTCGGTACTAATTTCATTTTCATCACATACATTAGTTAAGCAATTATCAACGGTATTATCTTGCTAACATCTATTTTATGAGACTCTGAAACAAAATTAGACAATTAGCGCTCCCTACTGAAATTTTCACTAGACGTCCCAGAAATGTAGCATTGTGTTTAAGCTCACACACATACAAATGTATTCGTCCTGGCTTTAAATATCGATGCTACATTTGGTCTGGTGTTTCTGCTATGTAGTTTGATATTCTTCATAAAATCAGAATCAGCAACTTTCCCACCGCCGTATAGTAGTTACCCTATGACTTTCTATTGATGTTTTCATTGTAATTGTTCTAATATGATTTCATCTCTGAAGCGCAGGACTAGATTTACAAGGAAATTTTTAACAAGAGAAATGAACCTATTACCTTTTGAACCAGACATTAAAAAATATAAGCAAAATATTCACAAAGTGTAAATGGGTGGAAAATAAAAATTAAATAAATAAACATAAATTATAAAAAAAGACATCTTTAAGAAAAAAAGAAAGAAACAAGAAGAGAAACATAAAAAAATGAGGAGAAAATATAAATAAAGCAAAAGTGAACAGAAACCCATAAGTCACAAATTTTAACGAACTCAAACATTTTTAGAAAATAATAAATTTCGTTTTAAAAATCTTACAAAAGTTTACCTGACTAAATATCAATTAATAATTACTTATTCCAATTTAGACCTTAGAAAATTAAAGTAAAAAAATTAAATTCACATAGAATATTCTAAGGAAATTTTAAACAAAAGAAATGAACATATTACCATTTGAACCAGACATTAAAAAATATGAGCAAAATATTCACAAAGAGTAAATGGGTGGGAAAAAAAATTAAATAAATAAACATAAATTATAAAAAAAAAGATATCTTTAAAAAATTAAAAGAAATAATTTTTTTATTATGCTTATTATCTATTCTCGATTTATTTTATAAAAAACCCTTCTATAACGGTTTTTTTTTTTGGTGGGGGGGGGTTCAGAATATTCTATGTGAATTTTTTTTTTTCATCTACGGTTTGAACGAGGCAATTGTAAGTATTTGTCTTAACATTGCTCAAATAAATTCTGGATTTATAACCGTCTAATTATGTGTTGACTTTTCTTATATATATATATATATCAATTGATTATTTAATTACATAGTTTTGGTCGTAAAAATGTATTTCTATAGTATTTCTATTGATGTTTTTATTGAAATTGTTCTAATATGATTTTATCTCTGAAGCGCAGTACAAGATTAAAAGACTAAGAGGCATCATTTTACATTTGAAATGGCTGGCTGTAACCATAAGTTCTATGTTAACATTTCTTTTCTCATACTTCTCTCTTTTGAAACACTTGAAACACGTCTGTTCTCTTCCAGTCAATTTTGATTTTTAAAATGTTTTGTTGTGTTGCTTCGTTTTGGTATAATTAAAAATCCTTTCGAAACAGGAAGACTTTCTGTCCGGAAGTGACCTAATAAATTCATAGAAGGCCCACAAGTTTAAATTTTTAGGGGACACTTTAAAATCTGATGTAAGTAGGCGGTACTTATTCAACGCGATATGCTTACGGCAATATCACGTTGAATACACCGGTTCGCGTTCGATCACAGAAGTTAAGCAACGTGAGCCTGATCAGTACTTAAATGGGTGACCGCTTGGGAATACCGGGCGCTGTAAGCGTTTAATGACGAATGTGCGTGCTTACGGCAATATCGCGTTGAATACACCAGTTCGCGTTCGATCACCAAAGTTAAGCAACGTGAGCCTGGTCAGTACTTAAATGGGTGACCGCTTGGGAATACCGGGCGCTGTAAGCGTTTAATGACGAATGTGCGTGCTTACGGCAATATAGCGTTGAATACACCAGTTCGCGTTCGATCACCAAAGTTAAGCAACGTGAGCCTGGTCAGTACTTAACTGGGTGACCGATTGGGAATACCAGGCGCTGTAAGCGTTTAGTGACGGGTGTGCGTTGTGGCGCAGTGGATGTCGGCTTGGAAAGAGAAATCGGTGAGCCGAGTTCGAATTCCAGTTGAGTATCCTGAATTCACTTAAGCACTGGTACCCTTTGGAAAGGTATTAATCCGTCACTTCCCTCCAGTTATGGGTTAAATAACAGGATGGGGCCTGGAGGCAACCCATCCAGTGTTGGTGTCACAATAAAAACACCTTTGGTAGCCCTGGCGAAGCATCAAGTATTCAAGATTATGAATTTCGCTATAAACTGAGCCGGGGTTCCAAATGCACAGGGAATACTGGAGGGGGTGTAGTGAGTTCGATCTCGGCCGAGGCCGCAGGATGACGACGAGGCGGTACTTTATTGTTAAATATTACGTTGGAATGTTAAGTCGTATTTAAAGATAGAAAAGAGAAAATTAATCTTTGTCCTTAACTAATATATGTAATCAACATAATATTTCCTCTTAATATTAGTGATACAATCGCATCTATTTGACACATAGTTGATACGTTTGAATGTTTCAAGACAAAAATCATTCAACATCAGTTTTAAGCTTGTTGTGTTGCTTCGTTTTGGTATAATTAGAAGATAACACAAACTTGAATTAATGATGCTTATTTTTGGTATAAAACTTTAGGTTTTTACATCAAGTTACAACCTTTAAATTTTGGGTGGATACAGGAGCGGACTAGCTACATTCTCTTCACTGTGGGATGCTAGTAGTAAAGGAGCCTATCCCTTCTGGACTCTAGTGGTCAACTCACTAGCGTCTTCCTCTTTTCAAATCTCCTACAAAAAACAACTATCCTTAACTCCTACTTCTTACTC
Source organism: Ascarosepion bandense (assembly GCA_037127315.1). Lineage (NCBI taxonomy): Eukaryota > Metazoa > Mollusca > Cephalopoda > Sepiida > Sepiidae > Ascarosepion > Ascarosepion bandense. The sequence continues at coordinate 1,118,763 of JBBBDQ010000804.1, forward strand.
CTACTCTTACTTCTACTCCTACCAAAAGAAACGGTTCCTTATTTTGCCGCCCAATTTTGAATTCTTGGCGTCAGTGTGTCTATCTCTTTCTGTTTTTAGAACACTCGCCATTTTATAAACCATAACAGTTTAGATGCAATGTCAATCGTTCTCACCTGTCTTCTTAATTCCTGTTCTTTTATTGTTCTTTCTCCTTAATAATGCCTTTTTTCTTTTTTCATATACTTTCACAGTTAATAACCGCTTGCTACTTAGTGCAAAAATTCATATATATTTTAATCATTTTATCCAAACAAGACAATAACGCATTGTTTGGGTGAAATCGTAAAAAAATATATGAATGTTTTTATTCATATAAGATCTCACCTTCATATTTATAGTGGTAGTTTGGTTCCTACATTACTTGTCAATGTATTAGACAATGGCTCATAATAAACTACAGATAAAAGTAGCCTTGTGTCTGATTTTGAAAATGAATTTGCTTTTGAGTACTGGCGCCGTTCTGTTCTCTGATTTCTTTGACGGGTAATATATTGTTCTTGAAGCCCTCTGCAACAAACCGTGAAAGACAAACATCTCTTTCAGTACGATTAATGACCATACACAACATATTGTTCGACTAAGTAAATACCTACTTAAATAAAAGACTATATGCAGCGTAAAGAGACCGCGAGGCGCATGCGCACAAAGAGTATTGTCGTTGTTTTTCTGTTATTATTCGTATACAAAAAGAGGGACTATTTTGTACAACTCTAAAAGTTAAGAAGAAATTTTCTTTTGGACGAGAGAAAATTTGAAGCGAACCAGAAAACTGAACAGAAAAAGGAAAAGTAAATAGAAGTAAAAGCGAAAGAGAAATAAGAAAAAGAATAACAGAAAGAAAAGGAAGGAAATATCTAAACCTAAACTTATTTATAAATGAAACTTTGTCTCTGGGTGTGTGTGTGTGTGTCTCTGGTTGTGTGTGTGTCTCTGTGTGTGAGTGTGTCCGTTACCTATAGACTCCGAAACGGCTGAACCGATTTTCTTTAAAATTTACACAGTTGTACTATAAGCGTTTGCGAGTGTTCTTAGCTAGGTTTTGTGTCAAGGTACCCCCGATAAATATCGATAATCGAAAAAATCGGGTTATAAAATGAGTGGTCCGATTTTAATCAAATTTGATACACTCATAGACAAAGACATAGGAAACGGTATTCAGAAGTTTCAAGGTTGCGTTTCTTACAATAGTGCAAAAAATCGATAATATATATATATATAAAAGACAAGATGTTTGTGTGTGTGTCTGTTTATCTGCCTCTATGTCTATATTTTTTTCAGCCATTTTATTTTAGTTTTTGCTTCGGGTTTGGCTCTAAGTAGGTATGATTGTAGTTCTTAGTCTCAGCCATGATACCATTTACTCAGAGGACTTATTTAGCCTTCAAAATTTAGTTTACGACGTAAAAAACTTATTTGATATCGATACCAGGAAATCAAAATTTGACTTACATCTATTCATTTTTCTTTCAGTCTACGGTTTCGCTTTAACTGGAAACAACTATTGCTTTTTAGTCCTTCGTGCCAACGTCCAAAGAGTCTGAGCTCCATGACCATGGATTAATTTTAAAAATTTCATTACACCTGAGCAACGCCAGGCTATACTGCTAGTGTGAAATAAATAAAGGAATAAAAAAAGCACCGAAAACAAAGAGAAAAGAAAAGAAAAAAGAAAACGAAAAGCAATAGAAAGGTAAAAAAGAGGAAAACAGAATAGAAAAAAATGTTAAGAAAGAAAGAAAGAAATGACGAAATGACGAAAATGATATAGAAAAGAAGAAACGAACAAAGAAAAAAGAGGCACTTAAAGAAAAAGGTGAAAAAAATAAAAAATCAAGAACAAACTGAAGACGAGAAAAAGAGAAAAAGAGGAAGAACGAACGAAGTAAATAAAAAAAGAGAAATCGAAAGAAAGGAATTAATTTAAAGTAGATCACAGTTTAATTTAGTTTTAATGACAAAACAATGGTATTCCGTGTAGGAAGTTGATACTCAAAGGCAGAAGCCATTTGTCCTCGCAGGTGGCCCTCATTACGAGCGATGATTTCTTATCTCGGCCTGTCGCATTCCAAAGCCAAGCAAGCAGCCTCCCTTTCACGCATGCAATTTATTAAGATAACATGGCACAATTAGTAAATCAGATAAATGTGTTTCAAGCAGAAAGTCGCCTTTGTACCGATGTATGTACAAATGTATGAAGATCATTATTTCCCTCTTTCTCTCTCTCACTCACTCCCTCTCTCACTCTATATATTTCTATAAAAGTAGTATATATATATATATATATATATATATATATATATATATTAATACATCGCTCATTCAGTAAAATGAATTGGATCACGCTAGCTATTGAGCGCGTAATATGATATGCGCTAAAAAGACTGCCTTCTTCCACCGAGCGCCCCGTGGTCCAGGGGTAAAGTCGCCAACTGAGGCCAATTCGGCCGGATTTCGAGCCTGGGTTAGGTAGCAATCGGAGTCTAACCGTACTGATGAGCTGTGATACAGCGAAACAGATCTGTCTGCGGATGACTATATATATATATATATATATATATATATGGATAAGAACGTAGAATAAACTTGTAATTTTCAAAACTTTCATTTAAAACAGTGCTCAATATGAAAATAGATCCATCAATATTTCTCATTTATTATTACGTTAGAACATGTGAAAAACTACAAACTACTACAAAATTGTAGATTTTGTTTCGAACGTGAAAGAACAATATCTCATCAGGTTGTTAACAATGAGGGTAATAAACTTTTATAACCGTCATTGTTAACTACCTGATGGGACATTTTTCTTTCAATGTCGAAACAAAATGTACAATTTTGTAGTAGTTTGTAGTTTTCACAAGTTCTAACGTAATAATCAACAATATATATTTATATATAGAGAGAGTGTAAGTTCATATTAGCATACACATACATACCAAATAGTTAATATCAGCTGATTAAATTTTTAAATTAGATAACAATTTTGTAATAAAATACTCCAATTTTATTTTATCGTCAAATTAGTTATAAACCATTATCTAATTTATGTAGGTGTGTAATCGCTAGAATATTTATTCTTGTCCGTATTTTTATTCTGGAAAAAAAAGGATATCCATAAAAAGAAACGCATCAAACCACGTCAACTTCAGTAATTTTTGTTGCTCTTTCCAGTATTTATGGGGTTTCCATCCTAACCTTTTGTTTGAAGTAGTGTGGGATATCAACATTTAGTTTCTCGTCGAATTACATGTGTTATCTATTTTAGTTGTTGCTGCTCTTGAAAATCTTCAAGTGATGTAGTTTTGTTAACTGATCCAGTTCCTTATTTGTGAGTCAATAAGACTATTCCATGAGGTTCGTTGAAGGAATGTCCTCGCTAAAAGATTCGCTCCAAGACACTTTTAAACATTGATCTCAAAAATGGTATACAGTTAACAGTTTAGAAATTCCTGAACGTGTTTGGTGACATGCATAACATCTACATGAAAGTCTCGAACTGACGAGGATATAAAGAATTTTTAAAAAAAATTATTTTCAACTTCAATGTCGTTTTCACATATTTCATCCTCTCTACTATAATAAAGACAGTTGTGTATTTATTTGCATAGATAGATAGATAGATAGATAGATAGATAGATAGATAGATAGATAGATAACGAAGAAACTGAGATAGATAGAGATAGATAGATAGATATGAACAGACTGAGATAGATAGATAGATAGATAGATAGATAGATAGATAGATAGATAGATATTCCCTCCTGTCACTCTCATAAAGAAAAATACAATAGCGAGGCAGCGTCGACTCAGTTCATTCACTGTAACACCAAATATTAAATTTAACTACTAGTCATAAAGGCCCTTGCCGCGTGTTTGCTCTTTACAGAATATATATATATATATATATGTGTGTGTGTGTGTGTGTGTGTGTGTGTGTGTGTGTGTGTGTGTGTGTGTGTGTGTGTGTAAAGTACGTATATTTTGGCAGCATCTTTTGTTTTAAACAAGTTGTGTTAAACGATAGAGACAACATAGTCTTGTATATTTTCTTTTGGGTTTTTTCATATTTTTTGATTAGACTTTTTATTTCCGAATTATATTTGTATAAAAATTGTCCAAAACTTGTCCTAGTACTTACGAACGTCATCGTTCATCATCAGGGACTATATTACAGTTTAAAATCAAATATTGCCTTGTAGTAGGAAAAGTGGTACAACATTTTTAAAGAAAATAAATAAACGTTATGAAAATCTTTATAAATTCAAAGGCAGTAATAATGTAAACAACATGTACACGTGAAGATTTGTGCTCACGTAGATGCGTGAATTATATGGAATACTTGGTTGTTAACGTTTTTAAATGCCGTAAAAATACGTTAGAGAATTTGAACTTCGAAGGAACTAATTATGTAAATTGTCAAATTACTCAGAGGGAAAGACTCATTTACCTTAATTATACTTCAAATAAACCCTCTCATCACAAGTAAGCATAGGTCCAGAAACTTGGTAAGCTGGCCGATTGATAAGAGGTTTTTTACTTCTGATATGTAGTGCCTCTAACATTTCTAGGCGTCTAATGCCTGTGTGTTGATCAATAACTTTAGTATTGTCTGTAAGAATTTTACGAATGTCAGAATGGTGAAGGGAAACAGTATGTGACTTAAGATGTTGTGTAATGGCACTGGAATCATTTAAAGGCATAGTTAATCGTCTAGAGAGCCGGGTAGTCGTAAATCCAATGTATGTATGTGGATTATATACATTTATATTCAGAGGTGGGAATCGACCCGGGCATATTTGCCTGTAAGATAGGCACATATGTGGCTATACAGAGATGAGACGCTTGATGCAGTATGACTAATGGCAAGACGTACATTTTGATGCCCAGTAAGATTGCATCAATGACGAGTAAAGGAAAGCTGTTTCATTAAAGCGAGAAGGACCCTTTGACCAAGTTTAGATAGGCACATATGTGGCTATACAGAGATGATACGCTTGCTGCAGTATGCCTAATGGCAAGACGTACATTTTGATGCCCAGTAAGATTGCATCAATGACGAGTAAAGGAAAGCTGTTTCATTAAAGCGAGAAGAACCCTTTGACCAAGTTTAGATAGGCACGTATGTGGCTATACAGAGATGAGACGCTTGCTGCAGTATGCCTAATGGCAAGACGTACATTTTGATGCCCAGTAAGATAGCATCAATGACGAGTAAAGGAAAGCTGTTTCATTAAAGCGAGAAGACCCTTTGACCAAGTTTAGATAGGCACATATGTGGCTATACAGAGATGATACGCTTGCTGCAGTATGCCTAATGGCAAGACGTACATTTTGTTGCCCAGTAAGATTGCATCAATGACGAGTAAAGGAAAGCTGTTTCATTAAAGCGAGAAGAACCCTTTGACCAAGTTTAGATAGGCACATATGTGGCTATACAGAGATGATACGCTTGCTGCAGTATGCCTAATGGCAAGACGTACGTTTTGATGCCCAGTAAGATTGCATCAATGACGAGTAAAGGAAAGCTGTTTCATTGAAGCGACAAGGACCCTTTGACCAAGTTTAGATATTTTTCAGAATACATGATGTTCATTAAGTTCGAAGTGTGATAAAAATTAAAATGTTTTACTAATTTTCTTACAGTTCCTCTTTTCTCAAATACTCTTTGCAGAAACGTCATATTGATTTGGTCGTACAAATTTGAATTTGATCGACCTATTCGAAGGTATCTACGAGAAAGAATTATCGAGCGAAACTAACAAAACTATTGTTTGCATGTCCGGACACTTAAAACTTATTTTCCGTAGACTAAAGAAATCTTTCTAACGTTAACGAAAAGCCATTTTTTAAATTCACACTCTGCGCAAATTAATTGAAACAAAATGAATAATGTTTTCTCAGGATCTTTCACACTTTCTTTAATTACATATACGTCGTCTGTTTTTTCTTTTATGTTTTAGACTGATGGACCTAGTTTATTTCTTCGCCTTGATGACACGACTGACAGTTGAAAGACTGACACCGACAATATCCGCGATGTCTCTGTAAGGCTTGCCAGTGTGTTCGTGCAGCGTTGCAATTTTCGTGTGATTCTTTGAAGTAACGTCCATCGCAGACAATGGCCGTAAGACAACTAATTGACAGTCGAGACAATAGTGTCTGGGCGTGATAAAAATTTGATGCAATCACAAATGACGCAATATTTTTCAATGCCAAACAAATTTCATCATATGATTCTAAAATAGATTCATATTACTGCACATTTGTGCAGATGACCTAACCTGAGGAAAAATAGAAACCGATTACACCCTGTCACTCCAGTGCATCTAAAACTGACTGTATGGTGAAACAAAGGAAACTAAAGTATCTGTTTCAATTAAATTACACTAGGGTGTATATACGGCCATACAGTGATTCGACGCAAGTCGCTACATACTGAGTATGAAAATATTTGTGATTGTATATCTAATCGATACAGAGTAGTAATAGATAGATAGATAGATAGATAGATAGATAGATAGATAGATAGATACGAATAAACTGAGATAGATAGATAGATAGATAGATAGATAGATAGATAGATAATGACTAGGGAATATACCTGAGTTATTCATGCCCGAAATTATTATATTTTTTTTAATCGTATCACCCCGAGCAAGGTGGTAACGCCACTGATGTGCAGGGGGCTACGTAATAGTGAAAAGATTGGAGAAGACAAAGCCGGAAACCACATCCTAAACAGGGAACAAGGGATGAGCCTCTTAACCTGTTCAATAGACGTGGGTGGAGTGTGAACCGGGCGATAGATAGATCTATCTACTCCAATTAAAAATAAAGTGAGAAGATTGGTAAAAAAAAAACCGGAAACCACATCCGAAACAGGGAACAAGGGATGAGCCTCTTAACCTGTTCAATAGACATGGGTGGAGTGTGAACCGGGCGATAGATAGATCTATCTACTCCAATTGAAAAAAAAGTGAGAAGATTGGTAAAAAAAACCGGAAATCACATCCTACACAAGGAACAAGGGATGAGCCTCTTAACCTGTTCAATAGATGTGGTTGAGTGTGAACCGGGCGATAGATAGATCTATCTCCTCCAATTAATCACAAGTAGATCTAAACAACTAATTTTAAATAATCCCTCTTATAATTAGATTGATAGAAGTAGAACGATAGATAGATAGATAGATAGATAGATAGATAACGAAGAAACTGAGATAGATAGATAAATAGATAGATAGATAGATAGATAGATAGATAGATAGATAGATAGATAGATATAGATAATGAAGAGACTGAGATAGATAGATAGATAGATAGATAGATAGATAGATAGATAGATAGATAGATAATGAAGAGACTGAGATAGATAGATAGATAGATAGATAGATAGATAGATAGATATGAGTGGATCGAGATAGATAGATAGATAGATAGATAGATAGATAGATAGATAGATAGATATGAGCGGACCGAGATAGATAGATAGATAGATAGATAGATAGATAGATAGATAGATAGATAGATAGATAGATAGATAGATAGATATTCACTCACTCACACAGAGGCATATTTGTATATATAACACATATATCGACAATTTGTTCAGTAATTAAAAGAAAATTACTTAAAGAATTCAAAACATTGAATTTCCTAATTTTTCTTTAATTCTTTTTAAATGCATTTCTCTGTTTTATTGATTTGTCTTCTTAACATTAATTACAGTCTTCGCAGTAAGACTTCTTTCAAGTCAATGCGACAGTCATTGAAGACATTGCATTGAAAACATTAAATATCTTTAGAGAGCCCGCTTAAAATGTAGAAACGTCAATTGATTCAATAATAACAAGTGTTTTTGACAAGAAGGGACAGTGGAGAGTACTAATGGGCATTAAATTGTTAATTGTGACAAAGAGGACTGAGGAATTGTAACCGCCAGACACAATGGGTAGAGGCCGGGAAATGAAATGGAGGCTATAATCACGCAAACTTGAGATTTGAAAAGTTAACAAAAAATACATTTAAAATAAAACAAATCAAGAGACAGTACAATAAGGTTGAGGGGAAAAAGTTATGTGAATTTTCGTTTAAAAATAATTTCTTTTTTTCTTCATTTTATTGGTGGGGGACACTTGAAATTGTTTATTTTCTAACTTGTGTAATAGTTTTCATTATTTCACTTTCAAAATTATTTGATCGGAAAAGGAATTTAAAAACCATTAAATAGCAGACGTAATAAAGTGATTTTCAAATCCTGCAAATATTTTATTGCAACAAGCAGCAAATACACTGAAATGATCATTATCAAATTTTAAAAAATCGAACTCAAAGAAAATTATTATTTAAAATTATTTAAAATGAGTGGACCCATGCCGTCAAAAATGACACCAAAGTATATTCATATCAATATGCCGTCTAAAATGACGGCAACATTGTACCAACCATTGAGTAACTTATAATTAAGACCTAAAAAAAATAATACAAACATTTGAACGTAACAAGAGGAACATATATATATATATATATATATATATATATATACAACTTCATAAATTTCCGGAGAATGTCCAAACATATGTATTATATTATGGACTCTCTCCGTTTGACGTATGAGTGTCAACCCAGTTAGACTGCCACACAAAGAATTGTTTCAAGTGGTGAAGGCTTCTGTAGTAACATCCACACTTTTGGAACTAATGATAACAAACAATGGGCGCAGAAGTTCACCACCGATTGCATGAACAGCACACCTCAGTTATTTAACCCATAACTGGAGGGAAGGGACGGATTAATACCTTTCCCAAGGGTACCAGTGCATAAGTGAATGCAGGGTATTCGACTGGAATTCGAACTTGGCTCACCGATTTCTCTTTCCGAGCCGATATCCACTGCACCACAACGCACATCCGTCCAAATATATATATATATATATATATATATATATATATATATATATATATATATATATATATATATATATATATATATATATATATTAGGAGCATAATATATTAGTCAATATATATATATATATATATATTGACTAATATATTCTGCTCTGATGACGATTGAGCTCTTTAAAAACTGTTTCCGCTCTGCGAAATAAGCATTACTCTTCAGAAATGAATTTTTTTTTTAATCATATCACCCCGAGCAAGGTGGTAACGCCACTGGTGTGCAGGGGGCTAGTAGTGAAAATATTGAAAAAGAGAAAACCGGAAACCGCATCCGAAACAGGGAACAGGGGATGAGCCTCTTCACCTGTTCAATAGATGTGGGTGGAGTGTGAACCGGGCGATAGTTTAGTCTATCTACTCCAATTGAATTTTTTTAGTGACTGGCGTGTGTATACACAGCTAATATACAACACGTTAAAATTTCCTTTCTCTGATTTTAAGTGCCTATAGTTTAGGGGTAGCGACTCCGACTGACACCCAATCGGTCAAGTTTCGATCCCGGCCAGAAGTAAATGGTTGTGTCTAGCCACACTGATGAGTTCCGATATAGCGAAACAGGTTTGTATGTGGATGATTAATATATATATATATATATATATATATTGTCATCTGCAGACAGATCTGTTTCGCCGTATCACAGCTTACCAGTACGGTTAGACTCCGATTGCTTTTTTACCCAGGATTGAAACCCGACCGAAATGGCGTCAGTCGGCGATTCTACCTCTGGGCTATAGGCGTTCGGTGGAAGAAGGCAGACTTTTTAGCGCGTATATTATCATTATACGCGCCCAATAGCTAGAGTGCTCTAATTCATTTCACTGAATGAGCGATGCGTACATGCCAGAGTAGCTACTGTTTATCAAAGTCTACTATTTTTCCAGAGTGCTCAATCAGGGTGTGTAGGACATTTTCCGGAAAAAAAATATATATATATGGTTCTGTTAACATTTCGAACTCTCATGCGGTGTGACATCATAGAACCGCATTACAAATTTACGAACTGCGTCTGCTATTTGGTACATGTTACCGTTGCTTAGCGAAGTTTTATATCAACACAAGATAAAAAATCATTTTTGATGGTGGATGTTTTCATGTTAACGTCCCTGTAACCTCTCTGAAGATGGCTCATGTAAGCCGAAAGCTTAGAACCAACTTCATAAAAGATTTTCCAAATGCTAGAGAATTTTTGTCATTCTTTTCACCTCAAATTAAAGCTAAAATACGATATTTAAAACGGCTCATGATTAAATATAATAGACATTCATTGTCTTTTATATTTAACAGTATATGTTTAGAAGATATATATATATATATATATATATATGTGTGTGTGTGTGTGTGTGTGTGTGTGTGTGTGTGTGTTACAAATAAATGCATGAAGATTTTTATTGTAATAGAGAGGGCAATTCTTTAAAATAATGTTAGGGTGGTTTCTTAAATACAGGATTATCAATTATGTTTAAAACAAGTGCAGAAATAAAAACAAAATAGTTTCATAGCTCCAGACGTTTAATTAGACTGCAGTGTTCTATAAAGAATATCATTTTTGCACTAAGATTTAAGTGTGGAAACGCATTAACAAAAATGTCATAATCATCATCATGATCACAATTATAATTACTACCACCACAACAATCATCATCATGTCTCATAACCAGGTGTGTTCATCGGGTCGATGTGCAGGAGAGCACTTAGCAGTTCTCTCTAGACCTCTTTTTGTTTACTGATTGCTCACTCAATACAAAGCCAAAGAGCCACTCAAGATAGTGAAAAAAAGAATAGAAAAATGTAGATAGATAAATAAAAAAGACAGAAAAAAGTCTTAAAATATAAACAAAGATAGATAGAGAGAGAGAGAGAGAGAGAGAGAGAGAGAGAGAGTGAGTGAGTGACACGCATAAGTATTGGATACATGTTATTTTCTGTTATAGCTCTAGTTTATGTCCGCCAGTTTGCCTGATAGTTGGTAAGTAATATCTCGTAAAGTTGTTTTAGTTGTATGTGAAAGGAAAATTAAAAATTCATGGTTGAATCCATTTTTTTTTTATCAAAGTTCAAAATTAACCTGTGCAAAGGTATTGGATACATGACACTTTTTTCAAATTTCCAATCGGAACTTTGTATTTTAAAAGTCTTTAAATATTCAGATTTTTGATAGTATTGGAATGTTATCTCTGACCAATCAGAGAAGCACACAATTGCTTACAAGATAGTGCTACTAATCATCTGACACTTTGATGTGCATTCTGCAATTCAAGGATTAAAAATGACAAAAATTAAAGAATTATCCAGAGATATGCGAGACAGAATCATTAAACATCACAAAATAGGACAAGGTTACCGAAAAATTAGCAAAGAAATGAATCTAGCACTAAGTACAATAGAAAATATCATCAGAAAGTATAAGAAGTATGGCGACGGTACAGCAAACCTTCCACGAAATGGAAGACCGAAAAAAATAAATGAGAGGTCTTCAAGGTGGATCAGCAGAAATGTGCAAAACACCCTCTTCATTACTCGTTCTAATATTAAAACTGATCTTGAAGGTGCTGGAATTAATATAAGTAAGGATACCATTAGCAGAGCTCTATATCATACAGGCTTTCATTCAAGATCACCAAGAAAAATGTCTTTACTGAAAACCAAACATGTCAAAGACCGATGAAAGTTTGTCGAAACTTATGAAAAGAAAGATATGCAGTTTTGGGAAAAGGTAATCTGGTTGGATTAAACGAAAGTTGAACTATTCGGAAGGAACACAGCGACAAGTGTTTGGCGAAAAAAATGGCACTGCCTTCAACTAGCACAATACCATCCCACAGTTAAGTTTGGGGATGGTTCCATTATGATATGGGGATGTCTTTTATCCAAAGGCACTAGTGAGTTACAAGATATCCATGGTAGAATGAATGGTAGCATGTACAGGAAGATTCTAGAGAAGAACCTTCAGAAATCTACAACTTCTTTAGGACATGGTCGGAATTTCGTGTTTCATCGCGACAATGATTCCAAACATACCGCAAAACTTACAAAGGAATGGTTTGAAAATAATGGTATTTGCACCCTCAATTGGCCAAGTCAGTTTCCTGACTTGAATCCAATTGAAAATTTGTGGAATACTTTGAAGGTTAAAGTTCATAAGCGGAATCCACAAAATATCAAGCAATTAGAGGAATTATGCAAGGAATAATGGGGTAAAGTAATGGTGGATCAGTTTGGAAAACTTGTGGCCAACTATAGAAAGCGACTGGAAGCAGTGAAACAAAACAGAGCCTACGTAACAAAATATTAAATTGATGTATTCAATACTTTTGCATAGGTTAATTTTGAACTTTGATAAAGAAAAATGGATGCAACCATGAGTTTTTAATTTTCCTTCCACATACAACTAAAACAACATTACGAGATATTACTTACCAAATATTAGGCAAAATGGCGAACATAAACTAGAGCTATAACAGAAAATAACATGTATCCAATACTTATGCGTGTCACTGTAGATAGATTGTGTTCGTATCAAATTACATGCAGTTGATTATCCAGGAAAAGCCATAAATTTTCTTACATCAATGTTCACTTCAAAAGAACTCAGTTTTTTACTTAGTCTTTTTTTTTTTTTTATCATTTCACCCCGAGCAAGGCGGAAACGCCACTGATGTGCAGGGGGTTACATAAATGTAAAATGATTAATTAGAAAAGAGTGAGGAGTACAAACTAGTTAGAAAGGAACAATAGAAAGCAGGTGCGATGACAGATACATAGGTGGAGAGAAAGGGAAGGTTATACAGGGGTGGGGAGAGAGCTAGAGTCCAGTGGTTAGTAGATGAGTATTGACATTGCATTTAAATTTCTGGAGGTTGTAGCCGTCAGGAAAGCAAGAATACGGGAGCGAGTTCCACAGGCGGAAAGTGCGAGAGAAGAAGCTGCAGGAGTAGAATTGTCGTCTGCATTTGGCTAACCTGACTGTGAATGGGTGGGACCCAGTTGCCAGTCTGGTTGCACGAGGAAACACCTGTTGAGGAGGCATCAGTGACTTAAGCTCGTTCAAGCAGAAGCCATGAAAGTATTTATAGAACAGACAAAGGGAGGCCACATTTCGACGGTGGGGAAGTGTCTGCACTCGAGCCGCCAGATCAGTACCTATCACATTACAGACTCTCCTTTGGAGCTTGTCAAGAACACTGAGGAGAACGGCAGGGGCACCTGACCATAAATGGCAGCAGTACTCCATGCACGGACGGATGGTTGACTTGTATATATGCAGGATGGATTCAGGTGGAAACAACATCCTGGATCGACATAGTGACCCAACCTTCTTAGTAGATTTTGCTATGGATTCAATATAGTGGTTCCATTTGAGGTCTGAGGACAGGTAAGTCCGAGGAGGCGTAGTGTATTACTCTCCGGGAGAATCACCTGGTCCATGCTTATGGGAGGCAGGAGAGGTTGCCTGTAATGGTTGACAGACAACAGCTTGGTCTTAGATGAATTGAAGTTGACAAGCCACTTCTTGTCCCAGTTCACCACAGAGTGTAGATCCCGCTCAAGGTCAGCAGCGAGATTATGTCTGTCCACCACGACAGGTTTCTTACTGGAGCGGGAGTATATTGTAGTGTCCAACAATAATAGCATTCCTCTCAATAAATCAATTAAATAAACCTTTACTTAATGCAATCGAACAGTAGGCCAAATATTCATTAATTTTTGACAAATATGCCACTGAGCTACCTGGTTCTGTAGAGGCACAACGGCTGAATTTTAGGAAATAGTGTTATTAACAAAAATGATGTTCGTTGGACTCAAGCCTTGTGAACGTGAAATTTTGTTATTCATTGTTTGCTGCAACTCGGAAAAAAAAACATTGGGGGTCATTCTCTGGAGACTTGCAAAATTTCAAGGCGCCAAATTCGACACTTGGTGAAAAGAGTAGCAAAAGCGACACAATTTTCCTTATTGACTTCTGTTTTCCTTACATTATTTTTTCCCATGGTGTTTATTGTTGTGTTTTTACAATTAAAAACCTTAGGTCTCTTGTGTCTCTTAATGTGTTCTTTTGGAATCAATAGGAACAAAAGAGGCACGGTAAATAAATGAAGACAATTTTACGCAAAAACACTATACAGGTAGATTTGCTATATGTTAGTCATGTTCTTTGATAGATAGATAGATAGATAGATAGATAGATAGATAGATAGATAGATAGATCGACTGAGATAGATAGATAGATAGATAGATAGATAGATAGATAGATAGATAGATAGGAGTTCTGAATTGCATTGAAACCGGACAGCAACACCTCTCATATATATATATATATATATATATATATATATATATATATGTGTGTGTGTGTGTGTGTGTGTGTGTGTGTGTTATAAATTATATTTTAGAACATGTACATAATTATTCTATATATATCCGCTACAAAGGTACGTTCGTTTCCATTATTTTACACGCCGCCTGATGAGACATTGAAGTTTCAATGTCGAAACGAATGTACCTTTGTAGCGGATATATATAGAATAATTATGTACATGTTCTAAAATATAATTTATAACACATATATATATATATATTTGTGTGTATATATATATATATATACACACACACACACACACACACACACACACACACACACACACATATATATATATATATATATATATATATATATTATAAATTATATTCTAGAACTTGTACATAATCATTGTTTATATATCCGCTACAAAGGTACGATTGTTTCAACATTGAAACTTACACACCGCCTAATGAGATATTGAAGTTTCAATATCGAAACAAACGTACCTTTGTCGCGGATATATATAGAATGATTATGTACATGTTCTAAAACATAATTTATAATAAATATTCACAGCTCTACATATTATATATCGAGCATTGTTTTAAATTAATGTTTTGGACGTTGTAAGAATTATTTCTTCGTTCTGTATTCACTCGGATATATATATATATATATATATATATATATATGAGTGTGTGTGTGTGTATGCATATATATATATATATATATATATATATATATATATATATGTGTGTGTGTGTGTGTGTGTGTGTGTGTGTAGTTAATAGTTCGCTTAATAAAATTTGAGAATTTTTTATCGTTCTTAAACCGAAATACACATTACAAAACCATAATGACAACAGCAACAATTTACCCGTCGCTTCACAATTCAACCAACCGTTTCATAGCATTGATGACATCAGACGCATCCTTTTAGTGTTTTCAACCAACAGCCGACAAAAAAGACGTAGATGGGAGTTGAAACATATTATCAAAATAAAATCATGCATTGAGTGGTTAAACAGATATTTGGGTTTACTCAGAAAGTATAAATTCCACAGGGAATCCTCTAACCAACAACAACATTCCTCGAAAGAGTAAATCCCATTTTGTTTATCCTTTGTCCCGTTGCAAAAGGACAGAGGTGTGGCCGAAAATTCCAACTTTTAAATTTTTACTTCAATTTAATCAAAAGGCTAATATATAATAAATATCAACAATCTTATTGCCAATATTGTTATCATTGTTGGTTTTTATTCCACAAATTTTATTAACCAGTCTTTTAAATCTACATATTATAAAATGCACACGTGAACCATCTTTTATTTGAATCATATATCTATATACATAAAAGGTAATCTGTGAGTCTGTGTGTGACTGTTCCCTATGCACGCCGACATTTTTGAAGCCACGCCATTCAAGCATTCTAGGAACACATATCTACAGGGAAGCCAGATCGTTACATACTTTTTGAGTTTAAGTTCAGCAATTTTACCTTTTGTATTTTTTGGCTAATGGAGCCGATTTTTACATTTGCTCCGTAAAACATCTAAGATCTAAGATGGTTGCTAAATTACATAACAGAAATCAAATCACACGTGTCAAAGGCGACTAAAATATGTTTTTATTTAAAAAAAATGAGACGTTAAATTTAATTTTTATTCCGACTTTTAAAAAATTCATTTGGTCAACAAAAAAGTGTGAATATTTTACCCAGAAATTTTGAAACAAAAGGAATATTTTTTAAAAAAATATATAAAATAAAGGTGCAAATAGGTAATTTAATTATTTAAGCCTTTTTTTTCAGATTTAATATTTCATAATTCAGAAAATAAACTTTTTAAAAAATTAAAGCTATTTTTTCGCTAAATATTTCATGCAGAAAATTAAATTTCTATAACTCGTGCGGTATTAATGTAACTTTTTCCTCTAAAATTAAATGTCTAAATTTTTAAATATTCTTAGAAATTTTCTGAACTGAGAGCGTACTAGTTTTTATATTTCTAATTTCAGTAAAACAAAATAAATAATTTTTATTTTTATGTTAAATTAATTTAGTCAATTTAGTTCATTTCCTCCGTAATTTTGAAACAAAAACAAACGCAATGTTGTTTACAATGTCACACAAAACATCAAATCACGTTTAAGCAAAACAAAAGAAAATAGATTTTTAATGGAATTTGTGAACAATTTTTAAACAACAATTTTATATAATTATTTTTTTATATGACTGAGTTTTAAAGGAATTTATTCATTTAATATTATAAACATTATAATTACCGAAGGGAAGCCTACTTCAAACGCAGTTTGCTTGAAGATCACAATCAATGGAACTCTGCAATGGTGGAAGGTGTCTCCTACTACTAAAATGGTTTGAGTTGCACGGGAAACGCCTGGCTATGATGCTAGTGTATATATATATATATATATATATATGTTTCTCTGCAGATGATTATTCATACTCTCACTAGTCGATAGATCACGTTAGGGGTAGATTTCATGTAAACGGTGAATACTTACGCTACATTCTTTGATTACTGTATTGAACGCAGTATGGTTTGGCTATCAAATTGAACGCTCTCAGTCACCGGTGTTTGTTTACATCTTGTTTACATGTTGTGAAAGCTACCTGTTAGACAGATAAATCGTGGTAAGATGCTCGTCTAATGACAAATTAGTGAGATTTCGATCCAGGCTTGAAGCTACACGGATAATTTAGAACTGTGAAAACAGGCTTGTCTCCAGATGATTATATATATATATATATATATATATATATAGAAGCGAGCCACCACCTACCGTGGTTTCATACTACGGTTCTTCAGGGTCAGCCTCTAGATTTCTTGTATTCTCTCTCGACTTTCGTAATTTCGTACTTTCTTATCGAGCACTTTATTGTTAAGGTTTTGTCTTGGGTTTTCTTTTTCTTTCTAACGGGCACTAGACGTATTGTTCTTGGGCGCTGTTTGTTTCTTGTTTTTCTCCCCCATTATTTAACCCCCGGAGTAGTTCTCGTCAGTTTACAAGACGGTTTAAATTACTGTTAAGTTAACATTATTTTTGGAAGTTTAGTCTGTTATTATTAGTGTTGCCTTACTGTGATTAGGTTCATTACTATATATATATATATATATATATATATATATATATATATATTGATTGTTTAGCTACTTAGTTTTTGGTCATAATAAAATTAGACCAGTGCACATTTGTATTAAAAAGTGTTCAATACAATTATATTGTAGAACTTTTGAATATTTCCCATTTGTAAATGAGTTATTACACGACCTAGGTTTCTACCATGAGTGGTGTTTTCAGGCGATTTGCAATATATATATATACAAGTACCTAAAAAAGCGATGCCTAAGATTTAAAATGCTAAAATGCATTTTCAAAATTAAACATCTTTATTAAAAGTTTTATTCTAGTTTTAATTTAAAACTAATATATTAAATGTAATATTTACAAAAAAGCGAAATATATTTCAAACCGAATTTAAATTGATTGGAATGTTTTGTTCATCGTTAAGAATTATCGCAGACAAGCATTTTTAGGTGAGTTTTTTATTAGGACTTGGTACATCTCGCGATAAGCCAATGTTTGCAAGGTTTATATAGAGGAGAAAATTTTGTAGTACAATTATATACTGAATACAACGTAAACACATTTTATATATAACTTTTAACTATTCAGAAATTTAAAAAGAAATTTAACATATTTTATACACTTTCTGATCTTCATAAATGATCTCCCTGACTTGATTAAATCTCAAATAGGCATCTACACAGATGACACCACCATTTACTCCCGCATCCGTAAGAAATCTGGCGAGGCGGACAAACATAACCTCGCTGCTGATCTTGAGAAGGACCTTCACTCTGTGGTAGACTGGGATAAGAGATAGCTTGTAAATTTCAATGTTTCTAGAACGAAACTGCAATCAATCATCTATCCTGCCCTCATAAGAATGGACCAAGCAGGTCTTCCAGAATGCAATATACTGCGCATCTTCAGTCACATCCTATCTTCCGACCTCAAGTGGAACCATTACATTAAATCAATAGCTAAATCCACTGCTAGGAAGGTTGGGCCACTGTGTCAGGTCAGGAAGCTTTTTCCGCCTGAAACCATCTTGCACATATACAAATCAACCATCATTACATTGAATCAATAGTTAAATCCACTGCTAGGAAGGTTGGGTCACTGTGTCGGGCCAGGAAGCTTTTTCCGCCTAATCCATCTTGCACATATACAAATCAACAATCATTACATTGAATCAATAGCTAAATCCACTGCTAGGAAGGTTGGGCCACTGTGTCGAGCTAGGATGTTTTTTCCGCCTGAATCCATCTTGCACATATACAAATGAACCATCATTACATTGAATCAATAGCTAAATCCACTGCTAGCAAGGTTGGGTCACTGTGTCGGGCCAGGAAGCTTTTTCCGCCTGAATCCATCTTGCACATATACAAATCAACCATCATTACATTGAACCAATAGCTAAATCCACTGATAGGAAGGTTGGGTCACTGTATTGAGCCAGGATGTTTTTTCCGCCTGAATCCGTCTTGCACATATACAAATCAACAATCATTACATTGAATCAATAGTTAAATCCACTGCTAGGAAGGTTGGGTCATTGTGTCGGGCCAGGAAGCTTTTTCCGCCTGAATCCATCTTGCACATATACAAATCAACCATCATTACATTGAATCAATAGCTAAATCCACTGCTAGGAAGGTTGGGTCACTGTGTCGGGCCAGGAAGCTTTTTCCGCCTGAATCCATCTTGCACATATACAAATCAACCATCATTACATTGAATCAATAGTTAAATCCACTGCTACGAAGGTTGGGTCACTGTGTTGAGCCAGGATGTTTTTTCCGCCTGAATCCGTTTTGCACATATACAAATCAACCATCCGACCGTGCATAAAATATTCATAACATTAAAATATTTTCCATTATTGTTACAAAATTATTCTCTTAGTTTTCTCTGTATTCAATCATTTTCTGAGACAAAAAAGAAAGAAAGGAAGCATTTTGTATTTTTTATCTGGCTTGAAAGGACATTTAAGTGCAATTAAACTATTTTGATTTCGATTCAGAATGTATTTTATTCTAATTTTTCCTAAATTAAATAAAAAAAATTTTATTTGTAAAGAAAACTATTAAAATCTATTTATTTCTTAAGAATTTTCAAATTTAT
Organism: Ascarosepion bandense; assembly: GCA_037127315.1. NCBI lineage: Eukaryota > Metazoa > Mollusca > Cephalopoda > Sepiida > Sepiidae > Ascarosepion > Ascarosepion bandense. The sequence continues at coordinate 1,138,277 of JBBBDQ010000804.1, forward strand.
TTAATTATTTTTATAATATCTATTATATCATTATTTTACTTGAAAACTAATCTCAGATGATCTAAACCCACCATCGTAAAAAATTTTGTTTTTTGAATATTTCTTTGCTAAAGGAGTGTAAGTTTAAGCAGCGTTCAACCGAGGATGGAATATGTTGATAACAGACGGTGGGTAATTAGTATCAGGGTTTATATAAATTGGGTTTGCATTGTTTTTCATGTAATGTTGAAAATTATTTGAAACTATGTCTAACGTTACGTCTAAGAAGCCAACCTTTTTATATTAAAATTAATAACTATTAGATCTAATAACTTAAATAATGTCTTAGATTTATTTATCATTTATTTCATTTTTTGTTTTACAGGGCAGATTTTCTGGAACGGGCTGTCCTGTTTAACCAAAAAACAGTTGTTGATTAAATTATTCTAGGACGTGTCGTCAGAGTTAATATAAACAAATGTTGCTTTCCTGAGCAGCAGCGAGATTATGTTAGTCCAGACGGAAGCCACATCCTGCCGGTGAGAAAGTGGCTGGAGTCGAACTGCAAGATCTGGACCGATAACATCCCAGATTCTCCTTTGAAGCCTCTCGAGAACCCTGAGACGAACAGCAAGGGTGCCTGACCAGATATAACAAAAGTATTTTATGCACGGTCGGATGGTTAATTAAACTTTTAAATCAGTTAATCTGCTCTACAAAAAAAAAAAAAATTATCGCAATTTACTTTGTGCGTTGTGGTACGGTGGATATCGGCTCGGAACGAGAAACCGGGGAGCCGAGTTCGAATTCCAGTTGAATCCATCGTATTCACTTACGCGCAAATACCCTTGGGAAAGGTATTAATCCGTCTCTTCCTTCCAGTTATGGGTTAAATAGCAGGACAGATTGGGTTCTATAGCCTTGGCCGGCAACCAGTCTACTGCAGAAAGCAATGGCAACCTACTGCGGGATAATCTTCTGCCCAGTCAGTTATGTCTCTTTCGAGACATGATCGCCCAAGCGTGTATCACGTATGACACTTAACTAACTGACCTGTGTGGTAACAAATATGAAAAAATATATTATTACCAAAATTTTCTAAAGACGAAACATTCGAAAAATAATTTCATTCATTGTGAAAGTCTTGAAATTATCATTTCAGACAATTTTTTGATTTTTGCAAGAATTTTTAAATCAATGCGTTTTACACAGCAAAAAGCTCAAATTTACAACACTAATTTATATTCCCCCGTTGAGTCCAGAAAAACAAGACTTTCAAACATTTCGAAGGTCCTAAAAATTATTAAAAAACATAATTCTACACAAAAAATCATTCTGTCTTTCCTCTTAATAATAATACAAAGGTATTGTCGAGAAAATGTTCATATATATATATATATATATATATATATATATATATATATATTGTAATGGTTGTTACAATGGTTTATAAATTCATAGTATCACTACACAAAAATTTTCGCGTTTCGAAGCTGCTACGTGCGCTTCTCATCGGGTGATAAGTTGAAATGAAAATTAAATGGTGAAAACGGTTTATTTATGGTGATATGACGTTTGGGTGAATGTGGCCTTGGGTTAGGAGAGGTAGCTTAGTTTAAGACAGACTCCTTATTTATTTGGTCTGGGTACTTCTTATATTGAAATTTATAGTTCTTTTTAGGGAGGGTAGGATGTGCGTTGAGGTGCAGTGGATATCGGCTCGGAACGAGAAATCGGGGAGCCGAGTTCAAATTCCAGTTGAATTCATTACCTTCACTTACGCGCAAATACCCTTGGGAAAGGTATTAATCCGTCTCTTCCTTCCAGTTATGGGTTAAATAACAGGACAGATTGGGTTCTATAGCCTTGGCTGGCAACCATTCTACCGCAGAAAGCAATGGCAACCTACTGCGGGATAATCTTCTGCCCAGTCAGTCATGTCTTTTTCGAGTGTATCAAATTTGATTAAAATCGGACCACTCCTTCTATAACCCGATTTTTCGATTATCGATTTTCGATATTTATCGGGAGTACCTCGACACAAAACCTAGCTAAGAACACTCACAGACGCCTATAGTACAACTGTGTAAATTTTCAAGAAAATCGGTTCAGCCATTTCGGAGTCTATAGGTAACGGACACGCACACATACACACAGACAAAGTTCCATTCATAAATAAGTTTAGATTTAGATAGATTGGCTATTCATCAGAAATTAATATTTTATATTTTTCTATTTATTATTGATTTCTTATTTGTTGACTTTTACTTTCATATGAATATTATGCGTATATATATATATATTTATATATATCTATACGCTCGAAGAGATTTTGCTTCGTGAATTTGGATACGTTTGCATGTGTCTTTCCGTAAATATCAGTGACCGAATGTCACGTATGCGTCAACATACAACACGTCAATATACGATGCGTCTTTTTTTTTTCTTCCAACGGTTTGTGTTTTTTGAGCAGTAAAAGATGAACCGACTAATTGTAGAATCGAACGCTGGCAACATTCAAGTAATCGAAAGACGGTCAAATAACGTTCACGTCGCTATTAAATTACTTTACAAACACATCAACAACTTTGCTATGCGTGTCACCCATTTGTGGCAAAACATCAAAACGAGGCTAAGTCCACTGACAGTTTCCCGTCATAACTGAATCATCCATATGCGTATGCAGGAACCACATTTACTAAAAGGCTGGGTGACGGAATCAACACTCAGGCAATCGGTGCCTCACACGAGCTGCCTGTAAAATGTTAGTTCTAAAAGGTCTCTGACATACCCAACAATTTCGCTTAGCATGGTGAATCTCTTATGAAGTGTCGGAGTGATTATCACTTGGGGTAGATGAAGAAAAATCAATTACTGAGTTGTGTCAAAGAGTCACATCTGAGTTGAAAGTGTTGTTAAATGTTAAATATAAAATTGTGACAAAAGAGACATTAATGCTTAATATAAAAATCTAATTTTCTATAAATTTAATTCCCGTGAATACAAAAAGGCAACTTAGAACATCTACTGAGTATAGTCCTTGACAACACCAACAAAAAATATGCCGGTAAATATAAATGACCGGCTATTTTAGTTTTCCGAGCACACCCGTTTGCTAACGCGGTTAGTCAATCCATGAGGCGGACACCAGCTCAGGCACATTTTGTGTTTCTTCAACACACACAGAGCGCAATAAACTCAGGCATGAAGTCGACCATAAGATTTTATTTACGAAAATTATTTCATAGTAACCGTAAAAAATGTTATTTATTTATTTATTATTTATAATTTACTAGAAATCAGTGACTTTTTCACCTCCTAATACCAAAACGTAACTGCCTGACCCGGCTAAAATCAGAGTGAAGTATCTGCTCACTTTGTAAATTGGTTCATTATATATATATATATATATATATATGTCTGGTCAGTACTAGATGGGTGACCGTTTGGGAATACCAGGTGCTGTAAGCGATTATTGACGGATATGCGTTGTGGTGCAGTTGATATAGGCTCGGAAAGAGAAATCGGTGAGCTAAGTTCGATCTCCAGTAGAACATTTTGCATTCACATACGCACTGGTACCTTTAGGAAAGGTATTAATCCGTCACTTCTTTCCAGTTATGGGTTAAATATCTGAGGTTTTCTGTTCATGCGATCAGTGGCGAATTGCTTCTTATCAGCAGTTCCAAAAAGCCTTCACAACTCAAAACAATTCTTTGTGTGGCAGTCTGAGTTAGACACTCATACTTCGAAATCGACGGGAGAGTCCACAATACATTATATATATATCATGTAATTGCCATAAGTGGTGCACGTTTGGATGATCATGTCTCAAAAAAGACATGACTGATTAGGCAGAAGATTTTCCCGCAGTAGCTTGCCATTACTTTCTGCGATAGACTAGTTGCCAACCATAGCTATAGAACTTTATCTGCCCTGCTACTTAACCCACAGCTAGAGAGAGAAAAGACGGATTAATACCTTTCCCAAGGGTATTTACGGCAAAGTGAACATAACGGATTCAACCAGAGTTTGAACTCGGCTCTCTGATATATTCGAAAATGAAAATTCTAACCACACTGTCGCGGGCCCAGATAGATAGATAGATAGATAATGAAGAGACTGAGATAGATAGATAGATAGATAGATAGATAGATAGATAGATAGATAGATAGATAGATATGTTGCATACGACTTCGACAAAGAATAAAAGTCGAACCAAAATAACGATATTTTCGTTGATCGAACGATGAACAACATATATAAAAATGTACAGTTACACTGTTACCCTTTTTTTAGTGACGTTGCCGTGGAGTAGAGACTTGGTCGGAGAGTTAGCACACACGCATACGAAGGCATGCAATGGTCTGTGTTCGTCTTCCCTTCTCTCCTGTCTCTGATCTGAACTCTCTTTTTTTTCAGGCCTTGCGTCGTGCAATGCGAATATACTTCTGAGCGAAATTTTACACCGCAGCTATATATATATATATATATATATATATATATATATATCAACCAAGGTTTCCTGGACTTGTTAATATTGTTGTGTTTTGACTCTCTCTTTAATGACCTATTATATGAATAATTTAAAAACTAATATTAATACTTACCTAACTTAAAAACAAATATTTAATGGCATGTATCAATTGAATTAATTAAAAATAATATTTACTAATCAGCTATGAGATAGATAATTTAAAAACTAATGAAATTATATAATAATTTTAATGTGTATATATTCCTAAATTTCCTATGTATGTAATTATATATTTCTCGTTCCATATGTACTGAGAAGAGGTCGGGGTCGATCAACTTAGATTACTAAATTTATGAATGGTTACTTCCCTTAATCTTCTTAATAATACCTACAAATAAAATATTTTACTCCTACGTTTTTTAGATGGCAGTTTTATTTGTTCAAGCGTATCATGTGAAGCACGCAGATACCGCTGACTATTAAATGCACGTTTTGCTTCAACTTGTTCTTGAAACGGGATTTAGTTGCTAATCATTTTCTTCCATTTCACTGTTATATTAACCACATATAATTTTTAATACATTCTTTCATGGCTGGTTTCATTGTATTGTAGTTTCACTATTAAACTTTTCTAATAATTGCTGTCATTTATAATGACTCAGATACGCTAGTATATAATAATATTATTATTTTAATAATAATGATATATCAGTTAAATAATTTAAACCTAATTTTTAATAACAGTCTATCAGCTGAATAATTTAAAGAAAATATTTAATACTGATCCATCAAGTGGATAATTAAGAAAGTATTAATTATTACATCTGGGCTGAATAACTTTAAACTAAGATTTAAAATTAACCTGACAACAGCCTATCAGTTGAATAATTTAAAATGTAATATTTCCAATAATCAGTAACACACTTACTATTGTTGCAGCAAATTTTTAATAACAACTCATCAATTGAATGATTTAAAAACATTTTTTAATACTAATCTATCAGCCAAATAACTTAAAATGTAGTGTGTAATCATAATCTATCTGATGAATAAGGTAAAAACTAATATTTAATATCAATCTTTCAGTTTAATAATTTAAAAGTAATATTTAATAATAAATTATCAGATTAATTTCTTTATATATATATATATATATATATATATATATATATATATATATATATATAGTTTAAATCAAATGACCTAATTTTTTGAAAAAAAAATTATTTTAAATCCTATATCTTTTTATTCCCTTTAAAAACAATTATGCCTTTTTAAGTAAAGGCCTTTTTCTAATACTTCAACGTTTTTGGGAAGTTAGGTTTTTGAATATGTCCAGCGTCTGTAATATATAATTTTTTTTCTTTCTTTTCTTTTCTTTTTCTCTCCCTTCCTTCCTTTATCTCTCTTATCTCCCATCTTTTTTCCGTGTTGCTTAACCTTACATCAATTCAACACGGCCGTCCGTTAATTTTAAGTTACAATTCTCTTTCTTTTTTTGCGAACCCAGACGATGTCAATTTTTTTCTTGTTTATTTTATTTTATTTTGTTTTATCTTCTTCTTTTTTTCTTTTTCTTTTTCTTTTTTATTTTCTTTTTTAATTTCTTTGCAAATCTATTTAAAAAGGAAAATTAGACTGATTTTTCTCCAGTTTCTGAAAGGATTTTTCTGTTGCTGAGGTGATGTGTTATCCCCCGTGGGGATTTTCATATCGAAATGATCATCCAACATCATTGAATTAATCCTTTTTTAATTTATATTTGCTCTGTAATATTTTATTACATGGAGCTCTCTTCCTGTATCATTTTTTATTATTAAAATAAAATTTTTAATATTAATTAGGATCGGGTTTTTGGAATTTACCTTCCTGCTTTTTCCGCTTGGATTAAAGTATCTGAATTAAAATATATATGTATGTATGTATGTATGTATGTATGTATGTATGTAATCATTTTATCCCAAAGAAGGCAATACTGCCATTGGTAAGCACTAGAGAAGATAGATGAAAAAGAGGAACAACTTACAGAGGGTGTCAGGGAATGGGTAAAAGAAGGGTAAGTACACTGGTATGAGGAGAGCTGCATGAGAGTAGAGTGGAAACATGATACAAGGACTGTCAGGTAAAGGATGCGAGTCAAGGAGATAATATATGGCAAATGACGTTGCATTTAAATTCTTGTGGATAGTAGTTGTCAATGAACCAAGTATCCGGAAGAGACTTACACAGCCGGGAAGTGCGAGAAAAGAAGCTGGTAGAGTAGAAATTGCCGTTACCTTTGATTGGCTTCACTGTAAAAGGGTGGGATTTAGTTGCTAGTCTAGTAGCTTGAGTAAATTCATGCAGAGGGGACACCAGGGAGCTAAGCACATCGGAGCAGAAGCCGTGAAAGTATTTGTAGAAGAGACAGAGAGAAACCGCATTATGCCGATGAGAAAGTGACTGAAGTTGAGCTTCCAGGTCGAGATTGATTATATTGAAGATTCTCTGTTGGATTTTGTCAAGAAGCCCGAGATGAATAGCAGGGCACCCGACTAGATGTGACAGGCTGGTGGTAGATTTATATATATGCAGGATGAATTCAGACGGGAAAAAATTCCTGGTCCTCCACAGTCAACCTACTACATTCCTAGCAGCAGATGTGCCTGTAGATTCAATGTACACATTCCACTTGAGATAGACTGAAAGAGTTAGGTCGAGGAGGCGCAGCGTTTTGCTTTCAGGGAGACTAGCTTTATCCATGCTGATGGTGGGTAAGAACGACTGTCTATAGTGGTTAAAGGATAGCAGCTTTGTTTTGAAAGCATTAAAATTGACGAGCCATTTCTTACCCCAGTCCATCACAGATTAGAGTTCTTTTTTCCTAATCAGCATTGAGGTTTGCTTTGTCAGCCTTGGCAGATTTCTTATCGATGCGGAAGTAAATGGTGGTGTCGTCAGTGTAGAAACCTACTTGGAATCTGATTACATCAGGTATAAGGTTAATGAAGATCACAAAAAAGCCTAAAATAGATCCTTGAGGGTCACCCGCGTTTGTATGATAGCATATGGAAGCATGGCCGTTCAATACTACTTTCATAACGCGATTAGATCAAACGAGCGTCCAGTTCGACCATAGCCCTGTAGCTTGCGTAGAAGGTCAGCATGCCAGACTCTGACAAATGCTTTAAAGATATCGAGAACAACAGTTCGAGCTTTGCCGTTCTTATCGAGAGCCTGGTATATATATTCAGTGATGGCCGTTAGCATAGCTGTAGTAGACCTGATGAAGCGGAAACTATACTGCTTGTCAGAGAAGAGGCTGTGGGTATGTTGAACGAATTCAGCATTGATAATAACATCAAACCCTTTGCAAAAATTAGTAGGTGGATGATAGGGCAATAATTAGAGTGGTCTGAGAGTCCTACAGAGTTCTTAACAGAGGAGGAATTCCAGAAAGCAGGAAAGCAAGAAGCAATGGAGCAGTAGTTGTAGAGTTTGGAGTGGACAGAGAAGAATTCAGGAGCACATATTTTGATGACAATTATTGGGATTCCCTCACTTCCGGGCGCCCATTATGGCGAGCGGAAATGAAGGACTAACCCTACAAGTTGCATAATTTAAGACAAATATTAAACAATAATTCATCTGCTGTATATTTTTAAAATAATATTTAATTGTATCCTATCAGCCTATAGCCTATATAATAGTAAATTATCTAAACCTATTTATAAATGGAACTTTGTCTCTGTGTGTATGTGTGTGTGTGTGTGTGTGTGTGTGTGTCCGTTACCTATAGACTCCGAAACGGCTGAACCGATTTTCTTGAAAATTTACACAGTTGTACTATAAGCGTGTGCGAGTCTTCTTAGCTAGGTTTTGTGTCGAGGTACTCCCAATAAATATCGAAAATCGATAATCGAAAAAATCGGGTTATAGAAGGAGTGGTCCGATTTTAATCAAATTTGATACACTCATAGACAAAGATATAAGAAACAATATTCAGAAGTTTCAAGGCTGCAGTTCTTACAATAGTGCATAAAAACATAAAATCGAATATATATATTTATGTCTATAAAAGGCAAGATGTTTGTGTATGTATCTGTTTATCTGCCTGTATGTCCTTCATTCAAATCAACAATTTTTATCCGATTGTCACCAAACTTCACACAGATATTCTGTAGGCAGAGTCTGAGACTAGTTTTCAATAGATTAGTTTTAAAGTTTTCATTACACCCGATCAATGCCGAGCTATACTGCTAGTATATATATATATATATATATATATATATATATATATATATATATATATATATATATACTAGGTGCTATTGGTAAACTGTCGCATTATTTTATTATTTCAAATATTCTTTTGGTTGAGTCTGAGCTCCAGGACCATGGATAGTTTTAAAGCTTTCATTACACCCGAGCAACGCCGGGCTATACTGCTAGTAGGTTGTATAATTTTAAAAATAATATTTAATAATCATTTATGAATTGAAACATTTACATAGTAATATTTAATAATGACCAATCAATTGAATAAATTAAAAACAAATATTTAATATTAACGTTACTTCATTAAAAAATGTTTAATAATTACAACTGAGTTGAACAATTCTAAACTAATATTTAATAATAACCTACCTGATAATAGTTTGTCAGTTAAATAACTTAAATAGGAATATCTCCAACAATCAGTAGAAAATTCGCTATTGACGCAGCATTTTTCCCTCATAATATGTAAAATAGACAAGTGCACATGAGAGAGATGAAAGACAGAAAAAGAAATTTATTTATATTAAAGATAATAAGTATATGAATGTTTGTTTTGAAAAAAAAAAAACTAGGGAGAGTAATGGAATGGCCATCGGTGATTATCGTGATTGGGGAGATTTTTACTTTCTTTGAAAAATTCCGTCTTTTGTTCAATCACCGTGTTTAGAAATGCTACCCATTGTGCTGTAAATTTGAACAATATAATTACATTATGACACGAACCCAGGCGAGGAAAAAATTTCTTACTCATTACAAAGAAAGACAAATAAGTGAAAAGGAAACACTATCTTGAAAGGAATAACAGGGATTTATAAAAGAATGCTTAGCGCCAGAAAAAAAAAAGAATTCTCTTTCTTTATCCATTTACTAAAACATTATATCTATTTAATCATTGTGGGTGGTTTTCGTCTGACTAATCTCCTTGTCTTATTTATTGTTTTAAAACGTTTCGAACGTTTACTCTTCAGTTTTCATCAGGTGTTTGTTGCATTCCAAAGTGTTGTTAAACCCATTTTGAAAGTAAACCCACATCTCTCCAAACGCACACTACCCAAGGATTTTGCGTGTTTGTATTCCTAAGGAAATTCTGTATCGACTTCACGGAGATTTCTACGCGTCTCTGTATTCCTAGGAAAATTCTGTATCAACTACTTAGACCGTCTCACGCGTCTCTGTATTCCCCCAAAATTTCTCTATCGACCTTCAAGTAATTTCACGCTCTCTGTATTCCTAAAGAAATCCTATATCGATTTCCAAGTGCTTTTCCCGCGTCTCTGTATTCCGAAGTAAATCCTGTATTGATTTCCTAAGACTTTTTCCGCGTTTCTGTATTCCTAAGTAAATCCTGTATTGACTTCCGAAAGCGTAGTGTAAGGCGGTCTACCGAACGGTTTTCAGTGAACACCTCACCGCAAATTATGTATTTTGATATATTATTGTCATTCACTGTCCGCGACTCGGCCATCAAAGACGATGTTAACAAAAGCCAGCTTGTTCTAGTAAATCAGTGCTGATAACTGTCTCTCCGTGTGATGACGGAAATATGTTGTAGGCAGCGTATAACTTGTAAAGTAATCCATATGTGAATGTGACGAGGCACTTCGTCGTGTTGTAATTTTTTTTTTAATCATATCACCCCGAGCAAGGCGGTAATGCCACTGAGGTGCAGGGGGCTACGTAAGATTGAAAAGAGTGGAAAAGAGAAAGCTGGAAACCACATCCTAAAATGGAACAAAGGATGAGCCTCTTATGGTTAGCAATCGTATCTCGCTCAATCAATTATGGCTGAGTAGTGAGTTCTAATCATCACTCAGTTGAGTACCTCGACGTAGTGTAATGGTTAGTAGTCGTATCACACTAACTCAATTAGGGCTGAGTAGTGAGTTCTAATCATCACTCAGTTGAGTACCTCGACGTGGTGTAATGGTTAGTAGTCGTATCACACTAACTCAATTATGGCTGAGTAGTGAGTTCTAATCATCACTCAGTTGAGTACCTCGACGTGGTGTAATGGTTAGCAGTCGTATCACACTAACTCAATTATGGCTGAGTAGTGAGTTCTAATCATCACTCAGTTGAGTACCTCGACGTGGTGTAATGGTTAGTAGTCGTATCACACTAACTCAATTATGGCTGAGTAGTGAGTTCTAATCATCACTCAGTTGAGTACCTCGACGTGGTGTAATGGTTAGTAGTCGTATCACACTAACTCAATTATGGCTGAGTAGTGAGTTCTAATCATCACTCAGTTGAGTACCTCGACGTGGTGTAATGGTTAGTAGTCGTATCTCACTAACTCAATTTTGGCTGAGTAGTAGTAGTTCTAATCATCACTCAGTTGAGTACCTCGACGTAGTGTAATGGTTAGTAGTCGTATCACACTAACTCAATTAGGGCTGAGTAGTGAGTTCTAATCATCACTCAGTTGAGTACCTCGACGTGGTGTAATGGTTAGTAGTCGTATCACACTAACTCAATTATGGCTGAGTAGTGAGTTCTAATCATCACTCAGTTGAGTACCTCGACGTGGTGTAATGGTTAGTAGTCGTATCACACTAACTCAATTATGGCTGAGTAGTGAGTTCTAATCATCACTCAGTTGAGTACCTCGACGTGGTGTAATGGTTAGCAGTCGTATCTCACTAACTCAATTTTGGCTGAGTAGTGAGTTCTAATCATCACTCAGTTGAGTACCTCGACGTGGTGTAATGGTTAGCAATCGTATCTCGCTCAATCAATTACGGCTGAGTAGTGAGTTCTAATCATCACTCAGTTGAGTACCTCGACGTGGTGTAATGGTTAGTAGTCGTATCACACTAACTCAATTATGGTTGAGTAGTGAGTTCTAATCCTCACTCAGTTGAGTACCTCGATGTGGTTTAAAGATTATCAATCGTATCTCGCTCAATCAATTCCGGTTGAGAAGTGAGTTATAATCGTCACTCTTTTGGGCACCTCGGCATGGTGCAACGGTTAGCAAGCTTGTCATGCTATAACTTATTACAACTAAGAAGTGAGTTCGATCCTCACTGGGTACCCCATACTTGTGCCACATCTAAGCGACGCTTAGAATATTAACTAATCATCACGCAGTGACTCGTTCTTGTGCCATAACTAAGTTACGCTTTGATTTAAGCTATGTGTAGTGTACTCTCAGATGTCTCTAGAGTAATGTTATATCTTTTCTGCTTCAAGTGTAATTTTGTTAATCTAATTCATCTATTGAACAGGTGAAGAACTCATCCCTTGTTTCCTGTTTAGGATGCGGTTTCCGGTTTTTCCTTTTCAAGTCTTTTCACTCTTTTATTTTTTTTTTTCCAATTGGAGTAGATAGACTAAACTATCGCCCGGTTCACACTCCACCCACATCTATTGAACAGGTGAAGAGGCTCATCCCTTGTTTCCTGGTTATGATGTGGTTTCCGGCTTTCTCTTTTCCATTCTTTTTACCTTCACGTAGCCCCCTGCGCATCAGTGGCGTTACCGCCTTGCTTGGGGTGATATGATTAAAAAAAAAAATAATAATAATAATTTATTTGAAGCTGTTTAACTGCTTATTAATCGTGTAGAAAAATGCACAACATATAAGTAATTTTGATTTTGAGTAACTAACTCTATTGATGAATGTATCACCCTAACTACTAACCATAGATTTGTTTGTTTCTTTATTTAATCAATTCCCTTCAAGAAAGGCAGCAAAGTACCTGAGGCACACACGAGAGGTTGCTGGGTGCGGAAGAGTTAAATACAGGAACATTTCCAAATTCGGTTGGAGGAATTCGTCGTCTTTCCATCCTGATCTGGGCTTTGAGGATATGTTTAAAGAACAAGATCAATTGGGAACAGGAAAACCTCTCGTTTTTGACGAACGAGAGGACCTTTCTCGTAGGTGAGGGATGCCTCGTCGTTAGCAAAACATTTCAACTCAAACACCCAAGGCCATATCGAGCAAGCCACCTTTCACGTGTCACTTGGCACACGTCCTTTGCGATATTCTAAGAGGCTTGGATTTTACTCTCATGTAGTGCTCTTTCAAGATCACTGAAGGACCGATTGGGATACAAGTAAATTTGACGGCATTGTGCAACACTGCACACTTCAAACTTCATCAACAGACAAGCGGCACTCCGTTGGATAGTACTTAGGCAATCCCATTGATAAAAAAAGCCTCGGATATAGTAAAAAGCAAAGTCGTTTTCTTCACTAAAATAACGAACAAGTTCCTCGTCTCTTTTACGGTACAGTGTTATCTTAACTTTAGAGTCAACTAGCATCATAACCCGGCGTTGCCCGTGCAACTCAGAATATTTTAGTAGTAGGACTCGACTATATAAAAAACTAATTATATAAAAACTTGTTGTTTAAAAATTGTTCAAAAAATTCCATTAAAAAAATCTATTTTCTTTTGTTTTGCGTAAACGTGATTTGATGCTATGTGTGACATTGTAAACAACATTGCGTTTGTTTTTGTTTCAAAATTACAGGGGAAAATATTTACATTTTTTGTTGACTAAATGAATTTAACATAAAAATAAAAATTATTTATTTTGTTTTACTGAAATTAGAAATATAAAAACTATTACGCTCTTAGTTCAGAAATTTTCGAAGAATATTTAAAAATGTAGAAATATTAAAACTATTACGCTCTCAGTTCAGAAATTTTCAAAGAATATTTAAACATGTACACATAATTTTTAGAGAGAAAAAATAAATATAAAGACACATTTTCTATTTTTAATAAAAATATTTTAGTCGTGTTTGACACGCGTGATTTGGTTTCTGAGATGTAATTCAGGAACTATCTTAGACGTTTTACAGAGCAATTGTAAACAATCTGTTCCATTGGCCAAAAATTGCGAAAGGGAAAATTGCTGAAATTAAACTCAAAAAGTATGTATCGACCTGGCTTCCCTGTAGATATGTGCCCCTAGAAAGTTTGAATGGTGTAGCTTAAAAAATGTAGGCGTGCATAGGGAACAGTCACACACAGACTCACAGATTGCCTTTTATATATAGAGACTACCATCATAGCCCGGCGTTGCTCGTGCAACTCAGAACAATTTTTAATTAGATGATTAATGCAGCGTGTTTCCAAGCGCTTCTAGTCGCCGCTTCATTTTAAAACTCAGTTATATAAAAAAATAATTATATAAAAAAAATGTTGTTTAAAAATTCTTAAAAAAAAACTCTTTTGTTTTGCGTAAACGTGAGTTCATGTTTTGTGTGATATTGTAAACAACATTGCGTTTGTTTTGTCTCAAAATTACGGGGGAAAATATTTACATTTTTTGTTGACTAAATGAATTTCATAAATTTTCGAAGAATATTTATAAATGTAGACATGGTAAATTTTGGTTCCAGGACCCGAAGGCTAATATCCTTATATACTCAAACACACGAAAATAACTTTTTATACACGCAAATAAACTTATTTTTATCACTTGTTTCAATGTCAGTAACTTTCTTCTGAAATTAAGTACTGAAAAAATATGGCGTACCAATTTCTGCAAGGACTTTTCTGTAAAGGACGTAAATAGGCCCAAATATTCTTCCTATGCCTAAAATCGTTCTGCAGCGAATGAATCTCACTCAGCCGGTAATGGTTGACAAAAAGAGCTAGAAGTCCGATTTTTAAAAAAAAAGGTCAGTTTCTTCAATATCTAATTGCTGTTTTGAGTTTAGCATATACATTTGCACGGAAATAAGACTATTTTGGAAAAATTTGAGGGGATATTAGACTTCGGGTCCAAAAAAGAAAATCCCTCCCTCACCTTTTTTTTTTTTTTTACAGAAAAAAAAAACACTTTTTTAAAAAAATATTTCTTTTGTTTCAAAATTACGGGGAAAAATTTTCACATATATTTTTGACCAAATGAATTTTTAATACGTTAGAATAAAAATTAAATATAAAGGCTCATTTTTTTAGTCGCGTTTGACACATGTGATTTGATTTCTGTGACGTAATGTAGCAACCATCTTAGGTCTTAGATGTTTTACGGAGCAAATGTAAACAATCGGCTACATTGGCTAAAATGTGAAAAAGGTAAAAATTGCTGAACTCAAAAAGTATGTGTCGACCTGGCTTCCCTGTAGATATGTGTCCCTAGAAAGTTTGAATGGCGTAGCTTAAAAAATGTAGGCGTGCATAGCGAACAGTCACACGCAGACTCACAGACTGCCTTTTATATATGTAGATAACAAGATGCTCACTGAGACGGGACCAAAAATTTCAGCTGCCTCTTTTGAAGAAGCTTGATCTCTAAACAAGTCATTCAGCTCTTCTTCTGTGAAAGCTTCTCTTTTGTAGTCTGAAAATTTTCCAAATACGAATAATGAACACTACTCTTACTATTGCTGTTGCTGGTGATGTCCGAACCTTCATCTGTTGCTTCTATAATATTCACAGTGTGATAATTTCGTTCAAGATCAGACAAGGAATTAAAAATTAGAATTGCTAAATCGCTACAATATAGAACTGGCAGTCTTGCAGATTCAATACCAGGAGTGTCACGACTTCTTCTGGGCGATCATGTCTCTTTCGAGACATGACTGCTTGGGCGATCATATCTCTTTCGAGACATGACTGCTTGGGCGATCGTATCTCTTTCGAGACATGACTGCTTGGGCGATCATATCTCTTTCGAGACATGACTGCTTGGGCGATCATATCTCTTTCGAGACATAACTGCTTGGGCGACCATATCTCTTTCGAGACATGACCGACTAAACAGAAGATTTTTCCGCAACAGGTGGCCATTTCTTTCCGCGTTAGACTGGCTACCACCCAAGGCTATAAAGCTCCATCTGTCCTGATATTCAATTCTTTTATCCAGATCAGTCAGTTAAGTGCTATACATGATACACGCTTGGGTGAACCTGTCTCTTTCGACCCCTGACTGAGTAGACTGAAGATTTTTCCCGCAGTAAGTTGCTATTTCTTTCCACGTTGACTGGCTGCTAACAGGGCTATAGAATCCAATCCGTCTTGTTATTCAACCCATAGCTGGAGGGGGAAGATATGAATGAATATTTTTCCAAAGTTATTTGCGCGCAAGTGAAGGCGAAATATTCAACTTGAATTCGAACTCCGATCTCTGATTTCTCATTCCGAGCCAATCCTTTGCACCACAATGCGCATATGTAGAGGAAAACGCAAAAGTCTTTATGCCATCGTTTACGCTTAGAAATCAGTTGTATACTTGAAATATAAAAAAAACCTGATATACAAATATTGTCTGCAAGACTGGTAGCAGTAGATTGACGGGATCTCTCTTGCTTCTATGATACTTTTCGTATCTGTAACAAAAACAGTGGTTTCTCCTTAATATCTAAAGAATTATACAATTTTATGGAATGTTAACTGTTATATCCCAGGCTGCTCGGATAGACAAACAATAAAAGATAAAAAATGCAATCCTATTTTAAATACAAAAAATATTTATTTTTTGTTTCACCTTACTTGATGCAGGTTGATGGAAAAGGATTAAAATCAATCCATGTGTGTGTGTTTAAAAGACAGCCATTTTGTTTCTTCCTTTGTCCGGAAGTATACAGTCCGGAAGTAATTTTCTGTACTCAAAGTGAAGAATTCTCTTTCTTGGGTAGAGTTATCTCCCTGAACATGAACAAAGTGGCGAGAACAGAGAGTAAATCTAGAATGTTCGGGAAAAATTAAATCATTGAAATTTATTGATGTCTAATATCGTGAAAAGTAGAGCCAATTCAACAGAATTAAGTACAATTTCGGATTCGAATGACCCGGATTTACCCCAAAACGTTCTAATATCCTGTGCATTTTCACAAACATTTTTTGGGGAGAGAGAAGGGCGTTGTTATATGTTCACAACAATAATTACATGGATTCTGATCAAATTCCTAAAGAATTATTGATGCATATTATTGTGAAAAGTAGAGTCAATTCAACAGAATTAAGTATATATTCGGGTATCAAACGACCCTGATTTACCCCAAAACGTTCTAATATCCTGTGCCTTTTCAAAAACTTCTTTTTTTTTTTAGTTAACCGGTGTTATATGTTCACAAAAATAATTGCACAGATTCTGATCGAATTCCTAAAAGCAATTATTTTTGCGATCAAATTGTTAAGCTGTACAAATCAAATTAATCACTACCTCCTAACTCAATAGCGACTACAATTGGAAATAATGTCTCTATATTCAACAGAAAACTTGTTGCAACTATTTCTAAAACAATGGTAATGGTAATATTAATCAACTTTAATAACAATGGTAATGGTAATTACAAATTCTCCTGACATTGCTTTCTTGTTAAGGTCTTAGTAAATATTATTTGATACATTAAAATATCAGAAACAAAACGCAGAAGAAAATCAAAAGAATTAGTACAGAAAAGCAATGTAATCATTGCTTCATTGTTTTAGATTAAAAGATGTCCTGGGATTTTCCAAGAATAATGGTAATGTTCACATGTTCTAAAAAATAAACTTTGAGCATTCCTTGACCGAGAAAACAGTACTACTATTGGTGAGAACTTATAAAATCTTTCTCATGAAACAATTCTTCTGAAAAAAAAAATATATATATCATCAACATTTATCTATCACACCCAATGGTGCATAGGGTAGCAACTTTTTGTCGCTGTTTCTGTAACAACTGTTTTTTACGGGGCAAGGTTGTTAGCCCTGCACCCAAACCTGGAGGACCGGTGTACCATTCTTGGTCCTTTCGTTAACAGCACCTAGTATTCCCAAATGGTCACCCGTTTAAGTACTGACCAGGCTCGATGTTGTTTAACTTCGGTGATCGAACGGGTACCGGTGCATTCAACACGACATAGCCGTAGGCTTCTGAAAAAAAAAATATAAATACCCTAATTATTTTATGTTCAATGCAAAACAAAAGACCAATCAAATATTCCAAAGCAAAAAAACAGCCCCTTCTGAGAAACCCAATGAATAAAAAAATGTATAATCCTGTCTATTAATTCTATCACATCTAGAATCTAAAAGAATCTATCTAAATTCAACACAAAAGTTTTTACTACTACATCCAAAACAATAACAGATTTATTCAATACTATAAAACCTGAAGGAGGAGTGTATTTCATCGCCCGTTATAATTGTGGCAAAAAATACACACGAGAAACAGCGAGGAATCTAAATAAAGGATTATATGAACACAAAAAAGATATTTTACCAAGTAATATGTCAAATGTGTTGTTTGTCCACCGTAACGAGATTGACCAGAATTCTGACAATAAAAATGCTACTCTGATCAAATGAAAAATTATTCACTACGACGTAAATGTCTAGAGTGATTTAATTAGTGACCTCACCTTTACAACATTTCACCTTTTCTGGCAAATCTTCTAATATCACAGGGTAGAATACCTACGAACAAAAGTGACGGAAAGGAAAAGAAAAAAAAATGACTCTGAATTAATTCAACGTGATAAAAAAATTAAAAAATTATCAGCAACCTCTGTCGTGCGCATGTGCAGTCCAATGGTGTTCAGAAGGACGGAAAGTAATTTTTACTTTGTCATACTTAAAAAAACAAAAAAAAAACAACTAGAACACACATAGATACACACTCACACAAGCACACGTACATACACGCACATACGTACAACAGCAATGGATAAAGCCAGCCATTCATAGATGGACAACTAAAAGCACGGACAGTTTGAAGTTTTCTCTGCCATTCTGACGATGAGATTATAGTCTCGAAATATAAATATAAAGAAACAGGTCATACAAACACCTCCCGACCTTCCTTTATTTCATTCAACGCATTGTAACAGCCTTCAAGACATCACACACACACACACACACACACACACACACACACACACATATATATATATATATATATACTACGGAAATTAACGAAAGTTGGTTATAAACAACCGACAATTTGAAATGAATTGTTTGAACATTATTTTTTATCGATACTCGTATTTAAGTACATATTCTGTTTTTTAATTAAACAGTATAATATAATTTTATCTACCGGCCTGATTATTTACGATAAATTGTTATTACGAAAATGTATGCCATTCGTCAGGATTCGAACCTGTGACCCCTATCTACACAGGTGGAGCTACCATCTGATCTGGCAACGTCTTAGGTAACTCGACCACGAATATATATGTTTATATAGGCTTCATTAAAACCTCGGTTAGACTGGAGGCCATTCGTGGTCGAGCGGACTAAGACGTTGCCAGATCAAATGGTAGGTTCCCCTATGTAGATAAGGTTCGCAGGTTCGAATCCTGCCGAATGGCACGCATAAAAATATATAATACTGTTTAATTAAAAAAAAAACAGAATATCGACTTAAATACGAATAGCGATAAAAAAAGATAATGTTCAAACAATTCATTTTATATATATATATATATATATATATAAAAGCATGCGGTGTTGAACTAGAACAATCCAAAGGAGTGTCCTGTACATAAATTGGTAGGATAACTATCTAAGAGAGCTCTAAATATATATGTATATAAATACATATAGAGCAAACATAAGAAAAACCTTAGGCAGACACGTTATTTCATGGTAAATCGGAAGTTTGAGCCTATTTCAGGCGAACCATCATCATATTCATTCTTTATTGTACAGAAGATGTTACATTCGTGTCACATTTTCCTCATTAATTTTTCGGATATAATACTACTAATAATAATAATAATAGAATTAGTAATAATAATAATAATAATATATCTGGTGAAGTCTTTTCACTAGAAACTTTCAAGCAAATATTATACATAATAATGTGGATCCAAAATGCAGGTTCTGTGATAAAAACCAAGAAACAATAGACCATCTAATCTCAGGATGTTCTGTACTTGACCCAAATGAATATAAAAATCGTCACGATAGACCGGGGCAATATTTACATTGGACAATGTGTAAACACTATCGAAAATCTGTAAACAAACACTGGTATGAACATCACCCAGCACCGGTTACAGAAATAGAAGATGTCACCATTCTATGGGATTACGCCATCTACACAGACAGAAAGATTGAAGCAAATAGGCCGGACATTACTGGTAAAAACGAGAAAGAAAAACTTGTCTATTAATTGATATGGCTTGTCCAGCGGTTTGTAACATAGCAACCAAGGAATTCGAAAAACTGTCAAAATATAAGGACCTGGAAATTGAAATAAAAAAATGTGGAAATTGAAAACAAGAGTCGTGCCAGTGATAGTAGGTGCACTTGGAATGATAAAAAAAAGGAACAAAACAACACATTGAAAGAATCCCTGGAAACCCCATCTTAAGAGATATACAAAAAATTGTCTTATTAAGTACAGCTCACACGCTAAGGAGAACTTTGTCTATGTAACGCTAGGGATGATATGGAAGATAGAAAAAACATGAAATGGAGCCATAACAACACGCCACTACTTGCCTTAGGTCTTCCCGCAGACTTGGTAGGTAGTGCGACCATAGCAGAAATCAAAATATGATGAAAAATGACAACATAATAATAATAATAATAATAATAATAATAACCTGCCTGTTTAAAATAATCGAAGAGTCTACACGTCTATCAAATTTAGATAACGTTTGAAGTAATAAATATACGTATATATATATATATATATATATATATATATATATATATATATACGTGTGTGTGTGTGTGTGTTTGTCTGTTCATGTGTGTGTGTATGTGTCTGTGTGTGCACGTGTGTGTGTGTGTGCGTGTTGCAAAGTATTCCCATGTAGTGATTTATATAATAGTATTAAAGTTGTATAATATATATATATATATATATATATATATATATATATATATATATATCACCACAAGCAAGGCAGTCCACTGTCACTATAGCGGAGTGAGTTACATAGAGCGATTGGGTATTGGAAATGTCAGAGGGAGGGTGATAGACGAGTTAGGAGGTACGTAGGGAGAGTGTTAGAGGGAATGGGTGCGTGTTAGTGTGTTAGGAGGTGTCAATTGATCTTACATTTAAACTCCTGAAAGTTGTAGACGTCGGGGAAGCAATCATGCGGAAGGGAATTCCACAGGCGGGAAGTGCGAGAAAAGAAGCTGTTGGAGTAGCAATTGCGGTTACATTTCGTCGGTTTCACTGTAAAGGGGTGGGACCTAGTTGCCAATCTACAGGGGCCCGACAATATTTTTCGGACACTTTGAAAAAAGTACTTCAAGGTGGTTACTAGTGCCAAAAACTTTTGAGATAGTAAGTACGTAGTTGAGGAGTGAAAATCCACTACTAGTGTAATCATTTTTTTTAGTTTGACTTTGATAATTTTAGTTTTTTGTGATTTTGCGAAAACTTGCGCGACACTATTTTTCGGACATGACAAAAAATCCTATTTTATTAAGAGCTAAGTTCATATATATGTTGCTGTATGCAAATTTTCTGCTTGTACACTTAGCTGTGATCATTAGAATCAATTATCTGTTCTATTTTACTGGCAAACAATTAAGTTTAATGAGGTAAAATGCATTCAAAAGAAGTCGTTTGTTTGGCACGGAAGAAGCAGGATGATGGCCTCAGCTTCAGAAGGATCGCCATGGATTTGAAGCTGTCGAAATCAACGGTCGAATATATGCTGAAGACAAACTCCGAGCGGAAAAAGAAGAGAGGACAGAAAAGATCAATTGACAAGAGGACTGAAAGGAGAATGAAGAGGACTGTGACACGGCTTTTGACATCTGGAGAAAAAGTTACAGCAAGAAAAGTGAAGGAGAAATGTGAATGGGATGTAAACGTCCGAACAGTACAAAGAACGCTGCATAGGATTGGTTTGAAGTATGCAAAGGCTAAGAAAAAAATTACACTAACAAAGAAACACAAAGGAGCAAGACTGGAATGTGCTAAAAGGTGGTTAACAAAGCATGTTGACTTTAAGAAGGTTATATTTACTGATGAGAAGCGTTTCAAGTTTGATGGGCCCGATGGATGGTGTACTTGGTCGAGAAGGGGTGAGCCTGCTGTACTGAACAAACGACAGATGGGAGGAGGAGGAGTTATGGTTTGAGGTATGATCTTTGCTAATGGAAATATATGGTTGGAGTGGCTGAAAGGACGACAGAACAGCGAAAGCTACAAACAGTTGCTGGACGAGAAAGCCCTACCAAGGATAAGAAGAGAGATAAGGAATGATTTCGTTCTACAGCAAGACAATTGCAGCATCCATGTGTCAAAACTCATGAAAGAATGGATGGCTAAAGTGAATATGACTACTTTGGAATGGCCTGCAAAAAGCCCAGATCTAAATTTGATAGAAAATGTTTGGGAAATGCTTGCGCAACTTGTCTATGATGGACCTGAAATAACGAAAGAGGCTTAACTATGGGAACGGATACTAGATGCCAAAAAACAACTAATAGAAACACGTAGAGATGTTATTGTGCATATGTTTGATCATTATGAAGAGAGATTGATAAAAGTTATTGAGAAGAAAAGTGATATTACAGACTATTAACAGTTTTTCAACGATGTCCGAAAAATAATGTCGCGTGTGTTTTGTAAAAATTGATGAAAAATAAATATTTTTCCTTACCTAATCAATTTACTTCCATTTTTATTACAGGTATTGTTTTTATATGTGTATGCTATTCTATTGAAGGAATTTTGCCACTCTATGGTACTCGGAAAGTCGAATACTAATGTGTCCGAAAAATATTGTCGGGCCCCTGTAGTATCTCGTGCAAATTCAAACCTAGGGGGCACCAGTGATTTAAGTTCATTCCAGCAGAAGCCGTGAAAGTACTTATAGAAGAGGCACAGGGAAGCCACGTCACGCCGGTGAGAGAGTGACTGCAGGCGGTCAGCTAAATCGGTATCGATCACATTACATATTCTTCGCTGTATTTTGTCAAGAAGCCCGAGGAGAATAACAGGTCGGATGTATAGACTCAAGACGAATCCAGACACGACTTGGTTGAGAATCTATGGACAAAGCATTCTGCCTTGTCCGCTGAGGAGGTGAGGACCTCAAAATCGTTGATTAGTGGGGGTATTGAGGACTTACTCTTGTTAAGCACGCTTTTACAGAGGTGCCAGTAGTCTTTGGCGCCGAACTTAGAGGATGCTATGCGTTGCTTCAATCTGGCAGCAAACAGCATCTTAGCTTCGCTAAGTACCTTTATACACTTATTACTATATAAAAGATAACTCAACACGTCATTTCATGTGCTTATAAAATATAGTTTACAATATTCCATCCATTTGGTACAAAATATTTTGCCGGATCCAAATGAAAGGAATATTGTAAGGTCTGATGAAATGGGCTAATGAGCTCATAGAAATGAACTATATTTTATAAACACTTGAACTGACGTGTTGAGTTTTCCATTATGAATATAATTTCCTCTGGATTGGGCCCTCTATATAGACATAACAGTTAATATTTTATATTAAGTTAATCTTATCGAATTATACTCACCGTTTACGGGCTGGACATATGTGTGTGTGTGTGTGTGTGTGTGTGTGTGTGTGTGTGTGTGTGTGTGTGTGTGTGTGTGTGTGTATTTATATGTGTGTGTGTGTGCGTGTGCGTCAGTGTCTGTGTGTCTGTGCATGTGTGTGTGCGTATGTATGTGTGTGTGTGTGTGTGTGTTTGTTTGTTGCAAAGTATTTTCCCGTGTACTGATTAGTATAAACGTATTACAACTTGTTAATGTTCACCAATTCCCGTATATTTTAACTGGATAAATATTTAAAGATATAAAGAAGAATAGATAGATAGATAGATAGATAGATAGATAGATAGATAGATAGATAGATAGATAGATAGATAGATAGATAATGAGGAGCATGAGATAGATAGATAGATAGATAGATAGATAGATAGATAGATAGATAATGAGGAGCATGTGATAGATAGATAGATAGATAGATAGATAGATAGATAGATAGATAGATAGATAATGAGGAGCATGAGATAGATAGATAGATAGATAGATAGATAGATAGATAGATAGATAGAAAGAAAGAAGAAGAAGAAGAAGAAGAAGAAGAAGAAGAAGGAAAAATAGAGAGTGAAAGAATACTCCTCCCCGTCTTTTGAACAGGTTCATCCCTTGTTTTCTGTCTAAGAGCGTGTTTCCGGTTGTTATCTAAAGCCTTCTCATTCTTTGTCACACCCCAGTATACGCCCCCCCTCCTTGCCTCTCATCGGCATTATCGTCTTGCTTGGGGTGAATTGATTAAAAAAGAAGCAAACAAACTTTCAAATGGAAATTACTTGAAAATGAGAAATTGAATAAGATTTACCAAAACAGGTGAAATATTTATAAAAAGAGATGAGTGACGAAAGAAGATGGAGTTTTATGTCAGCCTATGAGAAAAACTGCTTAAAGCCGTCTGTATTAATGACATGCACAGAAAGTGTATGGGACTAAAGTAGGTGTAAGTATCTCAAATATGCAAAAGATGCATAAATACAGAAATTATTTTCACGCGTCTCTTATCCCCCAACTAAGTAATGGGTAAGTAAAATAAGTAGATTAACGAAAGAAACTAATTTACTTGGGTTTAATAGGATTTTGCCAATGTGCGGACATTAGAGAAGATTTATTCATGCCATAAAATAAGTCACATGTAAAACAGTGATCGCTTAACGGACAAAAGGAAGGAAGGAAGGAAGGAAGGAAGGAAGGAAGGAAGGAAGGAAGGAAGGAAGGAAGGAAGGAAGGAAGGAAGATGTAGGTGTTAAATTTGCAAGAAGAAAAATTTGTCCAAAGAGAGGCAGGGGGGTGTAAGTAAAGTAATATAATATGAAATGAAAATATATGATGAATTAAAGAGTAAAAAGAATGAAAATAAAGAAAAGTTTGAAAACAAAGAAATCGGATGAAATGAGAGAAATATATTAAGAAATTAAGAAATTTTTTATAGGATTGAGAACGAAAAATGGGAATATAATTTGGAAAAAACCGTGAAAATGAAATTGGCGAATGAACAAGAAAAAGAAATAGCTGATAAGAAAGAAAGAAAGAAAGAAAAAAGAAAGAAAGAAAAAAGAAAGAAAGAAGAAAGAAAAAAGAAAGAACGAAGAAAGAAACAAAGAAAGAAAGAATAAAGGAAGAAGAAAAAAGAAAGAAAAAAGAAAGAAAGAAGAAAGAAAGAAACAAAGAAACAAAGAAAAAAAGAAAGAAAGAAAGAAAGAAAGAAAGAAAGGAAAAAGAAAGGAAGAAGAAAAAAGAAAGAAAAAGAAAGAAAGAAGAAAGAAAAAAGAAAGAAAGAAACGAACAAAACAAGTGTATACAGTAGAAAAAATCGAACAAAAATATATTAATTAAGAACTAAAAGAAAACAAAATAAATGCCGGAAAAAATGAAGTTTTGAAAAATCAAAAAATAAATAAAGCGAGTAAGTCAAGAAGAAGAAAAAACAGGAACTAGAAGAAAGAAAGAAAGAAAGAAAGAAAGAAAGAAAAAAGAAAGGAAGAAGAAAGAAAGAAAGAAAAAAGAAAGAAAGAAAAAAGAAACAAAGAAGAAAGAAAGAAAGAAAGAAAGAAAGAAAGAAAAGGTTAGAAAAAACGTAAGAAAGAGAGAGAGTGAGTGGCATTTATAGGACAAAGAAAGCATAATTGCAAACGAGGGGGGGGAGACAAAGGAAACGCTAAATAGATACCATGTCGAAGATTTACGGAAGAAAAAGAGAAATAGCTGTGGGAAGGGGTGAAGAGCTTAGTTATTTCTTGAAGCGCTTCCTGTTAATCTGTTAGAAGGGGTTAGGGACCTTGCTTACAGGGAAGCTGGGAATGCTCAAATCGTGTCCGACCAAAACAGACCTAAGTAGATAAATGAAACGGGGTGGGTAGCGACGCAACAACGGAATCGGAAGCGTAGATTGAATGTGTAATGTTTCACTTAAATCTGCCCATCTCTCTCACAGGCATACACATGCTTAGAAATTGCGTCCATTACTCTTGACTCTATACTGTTATCTATGGATCTGTACGTAACAAATTACGAATACAATTTCAGCACATATAGATGGCAACAAATCACATGTGAACGTTTAAGTAGGTGGTTCTTGTGTATCGGGACATCAAAACGAAAAGAAAGTGTATATTAATAATGAAGAGAAAGAATTATGCTTACGGATTATTAAATATACTTTAAATGATTAACAAAATTTGTTAAAAGAAATTAAACGGATGGAAATGATTAAAAAATGGAATCTTTTGTAGGAAAATAAATGCCACTTTTCTTGTTATTATTAATAAATAAATAACAAGAAATAATTATTGACAGTGGAACTTTTCAAAATATTTACCCAACTAGTTACGTTCCATCACCACCGATCAAAACCCGAATTAGCACCAATCACGTTAATCGGATGTTCTGTCGAGGAGACACCCTACCTTGAGAGAATATTGGGCCTCAAAATCCCTCCCGACCCCAAGTGGGTTTCATATATACGATCTATCGCTAAAGATGCAGGTAAAATGATCGGCTCCTTGTGCTGCTCTCGTAAGAACCTGCCTCCCCTTGGTACCCTCTACCTTTGTAACAGCCAGATCAGGCCCAAAATGGAGAATTATTGCCATATTTGGGGCTGGGGAGCTATCAAGTCTTCACTTTCTAGTCTTTAGAGACTTCAGAAGCGTCTCAGAGTCTTTGTTGGAAGATAACTATTTTTCACCCACCAACCTCCGTCTTACAGGTCGAATATGGCGAGCCTCTCACGGTTCTATCGCTACTTCCATGGAAAGTGCTCGGACGAACTATATTTCTTGGTTTCATCAGTTTTAACCTTCGATGAACCTCTAGGCCACTTACATTGTTTTTTGCTCTTTTTTGTCTTTAGCGGGATATTGGTACTGAATGTTGAAATTTAATTAATTTGTAAAAGTATCTTCTAATGCTCACCCCAAAATGTATTGCTGATATATATATATATATATATAAATTGTGTGTATTTTGGCAGCATTTTTTCATTAATGCAGGTTTCATTGAATAATATAGACAAGTTTTGTCTATTAATTTTGTGTAGGATCCGTTCATACCGTCTGATATACTTGATGGTGATGTCGTTAAAAGACAACAAAAAATCACAGTATTTGTTGAATTTTTTATCGGGTCTAAGCTTTCGGCTCACATAAGCCATTATCAAAGAATAAATATTAACACACAGTAAACATAGAACATTTAAGCTATTAACAATAAAGAGAATTGAATTGAAAATATAAGTCCATCCCTACCGTGGCGGATGGCCGAAGACAGTGACAAAATAGTGGTGTTGTGGTCCCTGGTCTGATTACAGACATTTGAGTACGTTATTGGAAATATCGAAATTGATTGTATTCAAACCAGGTTTAAACTGTTTAATGTAGAGTGCTTCGAGGATTTTTAGTTTCTGCTTATTATTTTCTTGTTTGAGTATGTACGTGTTATCAACAAGCGTTTTTCTCAGAAGTGTGCGTTGATAACCGTGTTGTTCTAAATGACGGAATATATTTGAATTTTTATTTAATTGCAACGTCAGACGCCGTGAGAGCGAATTTGTGGTGTGGCCGATGTAGATATTATTGAGGTTGTTAGAGATACATTCTCTAAATGGACATATGAATTTATATACTACATTGGTTTTTTGCAAATCACTAACGGTGGGGGAAGAGTCGTTGCGGACAAATGAATTAGATGTAGTGGATTTAGTGTAATATATAATGAACTTAATTCTTTTGTTAGAGTCTGTCGGAGAAATATTAGTATTTATGAGTTTTTTTAGGATGTTTTCATCTAGTTGGTAGTTGGAGTGCATCTGGCTACGGTATAAGAGAGTGATATGTTTAGGATTGGTTGGGTTAGTATCATGTCTTGTTTTTTCCATGTTAAGCTTATATATATATATATATATAGCGGGATATCGGTACTGAATGTTGAAATTTAATTAATTTGTAAAAGTATCTTCTAATGCTCACCCCAAAATGTATTGCTGATATATATATATATATATATATATATATATATATATATATATATCCGAGTGAGTACAGAACGAAGAAAGAAATTTTTTTTCACCGTCCAAAACATTAACTTAAAACACTGCTCGATATATGATGTATAGAGCTGTGAATATTTATTATAAATTATGTTTTAGAACATGTACATATTTTTTTCTATATATGTCATCTACAATCATATGGTTGTTTCGACGTTGGGTGTCCAACCTTTCGTTTGATTGTAGAGGACATATATAGAAAAATTATGTACATGTTCTAAAACATAATTTATAATATATATATATATATATATATATATAACAATATTAATAGTAACAGAAATAATTCTTCTACTACTAGTAATAATTATACTGTAATTTAGTTCGTCTTGAATAAACCACCGAGAACGAACTCGGGGGGGAGGAGGGGAAGTAAAAAAAGAAACAAACGAAGTACATGAACAAAACGTCAAATACTCGTAGGAAAAAAAAACCCCAAGACGAAAACCCTGACCCTAAAGCGCTCAAAACGAAAGTAGATCAACAAAGACAGAAAATCTCTGCAAGAGCCAACAAACCTACCTAGGTTTCACCCTTCGGCTCGTCAGCCAATTTACCCTGACTTTTATAAACCATTGTAATAACAAAGTTACAATATTAATCTCTACTCTGCATTGAGCACACTTAATAAAAGTAAATGTTTGAACATTGAGTTTTAATCCACATCAGTGGCGTTACCACCTTTGCTCGGGGGTGATATGATTAAAAAAAAGAATTAACGCCATCGATGCTTTCTTCTGCTTTGATTTTCTTTCCTCTCCAACCAACACTTACAAAGCTAAATGGCGATAAAAAAAATGAATGACGGGAGCAGGTTTTGGTGAAACCGGAAGCATCTAGTCTGAAACGTTAGCCACAAAGTTAGAAATTAAACACCATTATTATAAAGGAAACGATTAGCAGAGAAAAAATATTAAATTCTTGGATACAAGATAAAACCGACACCGTAGATGAGGACTATATTAAAATCATAGTAAGTCATATTCTGTTACGATGGTAAAAATATCAGACGACTCATGTAATATAAACTGACCAAAAGCCCAAACATCATATGATTTTCGCTCTTTGCATATATATATATGCGAAAAAAGTCAAAATTATACACACTTTCGCCACATATTCCTCTTTTATGTACCATGTCCTTTCAGAACGTAGGCGATCATGACTTTCCACATCTCCCTGTCTCTGGTGGCTCTTAGCATATCTTCTCTTGTTACACAATGCAACCCTCATTCCATCATCCACTTGATTAGGTCCTTCAAATATGTTATCCGTTGATTTCCCCTGTCTCTTTTTCCCTCTATCTGGCTTGTTAGTAACAGGTTCTCCAAGCCCTCCTTCCTCATTGCATGTCCCAGGAACTTTAGTTGTTTCTTCCTGATGCTCAATATTAATTTCCTTTTCGTCTCCATCTTTTCCAAGACCTCGTCATTGCTCACATGCTCGGTCCATATTATCCATAGCATCCTTCTGTAGAACCACATTTGAGCTGCTTCAAGTTTTTCCTTCATCTTCGAAGATATTGTCCAACATTCACTGCCATATTGAAGAACCGACATCACATAGTAATCTAGTACTCTCTTCTTTATTTCTAGCGAAATTGTCCTGTTTCTTAATACTTTACTCAACTTCTGGAATGCTTCTTTCGCCATGCCAATTCGCCTTCGGATCTCAGTGTCACACTTTCCGTCTTCTGTTAGAATACTTCCTAGGTTTTTAAATTTTTGTACCTGCTTGATTTTAGAGTCTCTCACCTGTAATTGGCATTTTGGACTGCCCTTTTTGCTGATGACCATGAATTCGGTTTTCTAGCAGTTTATTTGTAGTTCTTTTCTTGTCACTTTTTTAAGCATGCTCATGCATGCTTATAGTTGGTATTATTGTGGTCACGTGATCGAGGTTTCGGTTTGCGCCGTTCTCTTGCAGTTGTTACAGTGTAAACATAACCCCTTCACTAGGAGTAACAAAATGCAGTGATCTAAATCTCAGAGAACATTCTACATCATCATTGTTAACTCGGCGGTTCACAATTATCATATTTCGAGCTTGCTGAATCTTCTCGTCAGTAGTGCGTCCTTCTCTTTTTTCAGGCATCACACTTGTCCTGCCACTTATAAATTTCTAGGCCAACTCAGACGCAGTTCTACACTGTACACGTCTACTAGCGCACTGTAGGCACCTGACACATCTTCCGTCCAGAGATAACGAATCACTGCTCTTTGTTCCGTCTTGGCGCACACTACTAGGGTAGCGACCATGTTTACACTGTGACATCAGCAAGAAGACTGGCACGAGGAAGCTCAAACATCGATCACGTGACCACAATAGCACGATATACAAGCACATATGGGGAGTAGGCATGTGACAAACCTAACATATGTTACGGCGAAAGTGCAGCTAATTCTTTACTAAACCTTATATATATATATATATAATACAGTTAATTGTCATACGTGATACACGCTTGGGCAATCATATCTCTTTTTCATATAAATCAAGCTCATCTACTACTTCAAGTAGCTCTTTTTATTGTACCCTATAAAGGGTCATCCAATTAGTGCATAATAATCTGGAGTGATCAGAGGTTACGCAAAGCCATTACACTGAAATACAGCGCTTTTCCTTGTATATATATATATATATATATATATATATATAGTCAATAACTAACCTAGAGAGCCAACGAACCTACCAAGGTTTCACCAAATTGGATCTTCAGGGAAAGTTGGCAAAACTTTGTTTGCTCTACTTGCGTATTAAGCGCTGTTTGTTTTATGTTACTCATCTCGGGTTTTTTTTCTTTGGGCTGCGTACTTTGACTGATGTTCAAGTGCTTAGCTCGTTCTTTTTTTTATCACCATTTTTTCCTTCCACGTATGTGCTCGGAGGGTTTTTCGAAACGAGTATAACGATGAGTTTACATTTATATATATATATATCGCAAGTGGATGTCTCTAAATACACTGATGAGCTGCGATGCAGCGAAACAGGCTTGTATGTGGATGACTAATATATATATATATATATACTTCGTATTATTTTCGACCATTCTTCGAGTGATCCAAATGTAGCAAAATTTTCGAATGCTTCCAGATGAATTGTCAATCATGTTTTACTAACTTCATTCAAATTATCAGTTTTTTCCACATATGATTATATATATATATATATATATATATATATATATATATACAGTCATAAGTATATTTATGTAGATATATATTATCAGGAATATATGAATATATAAAATCAAGATATTAATCTGTATACAACATATATATATTTATATCTATGCAATTACAAATACAGTTATTATCCCCTTTCTTTCTCTCTCTCTTTCTATATATATATATATATATATATATGTGTGTGTGTGTGTGTGTGTGTGTGTGTGTGTGTGTGTGTAAAGATAGAAAATATGTTCATATGTTCAATCACAAATATATATGTGTGTTTGTGTGTGTGTGCGTATCTATTAAATCATTTTTATTTGTTAAAGAAACATACAAAAATAGTTTAAACAAATGTTGAGGTAATATATAATTTATATGGGCACCAAACAAAGACAGATGACATGAACCGAATTGTAGAACAACAGATAAATTTATTGCCAACACTCAAAATAATGAATAAATTACACAAATTCAGTGTATTGTGTGAGTAATAATGGCCAATAACATGTATGTAATAATAATCAATACAAACGAAATATGCCTTTTTACAATAAAAATTGTGATGCTACAGAAGTTGCCCAGAAAAAAAAAAACTACATTTAAAATACAGAAAAGGAGAAAATACTTCTCTAAATAGGTACAAATTTTCGAATCTATGTTCGTGGTAATTGCGAAAAGTAGAACAATCACGCCAGTCGAAGATTCAGTCATTTAAGTGTCATACGTAAAACACGCTTGGGCGATCATGCCTTGAAAGAGACATGACTGACTGGGTAGAAGATTATCTGGCAGTAAGTTCCCATTGTTTTCTGCGGTAGACTGGTTGCCAGCCAATGCTATAGAATCCAATCTGTCCTGTTATTTAACCCATAACTGGAGGGAAGAGACGGATTAATACCTTTCTATTTGTGCGTAAGTAAATGTAATGAATTCAACTGGAATTCGAACTCGGCTCCCCGATTTTTCGTTCTGAGCCGATATTCACTGCACCACAACACACATCCGAAGAATATTTTTTTCTAAATGTGGGAACAACTTTGATGTTCCTAACAATTCTTGTCTGGTGGTTGTCAAATTTCTTCTGTGTTGTTTTTCTTCCTTCTGGGTTTAGCAGCAGATATTCGTCCATTCTTTGAATTAACTCCTTAGCACCTCTTTCTTACCTCCAGGTAAACTCCAAATTCACTTGTCGGAATTTCTTATTGTGTATACAAGGAAAAACTTCCTTCTTCTTTAAAGATGTGTTATACCGAATATGCTTATAATTCTATTTTATCCTCGTGTAATACTAATAAAATACTAATGTAGAATTTTTATATATCATTTCATTATATGTCCCATGCTTGCTTCCTCGAATCTCCAGGAGTTTAAATGTAAGGTCAATAGTCACCTCCTATCACACTAACTTGCATCTATTCTCTCAAACACTCTCACCATCTACTAAACCCTCATTCTCAGTATCCTTACCTGTCTATCACCCTCCTTCTGACATTTCCTATATCTAACCATCCTTTCTCATCACTTCCCCACCTATGTAACCCCCTGCGCAATAGTGGCAGTGGAATTGCCTTGCTCGGGGTGAATCGATTAAAAAACTAAAATAAAAAAAATTGATATATGTGGTATACCAGCAACGTATGCTGTTTAACCCGTAAACTAATGTTGATGATCGGCTTAATGTATAACGACGGACAACGTGTGTATGAAAAAAATATATACACTTAGTTTATTTTCTGTAATGCGACTATTGTGTGTAGAAGAGTAGTCAAAGGGAACACGCATATACGAGGGAGTGACGGCTGGAGTTGTCTTTACTTGAGTTCTCCGAGCGTCCCGAGCTTGTCTGCTCTCTCTCTCTCTCTCTCTCTCTCTCTCTCTCTCTCTCTCTCTCTCTCTCTAACCGGGAAAACCCGGTCTTATATATAAGTTGACGCTCTGTCGAGCTTCACATAGTTACGTCATTCCCGAGCAGGCTTAATGACTAGTTGTTGTCTCTGGCCAGTTGCATTTTAACGTAATCTTCTTCTTCTTCTATGTGCCCTGTCCCTTCAGGACGTAGGCGATCATGGTTCTCCAAGTCTCCTTACACTATGTGGCTCTTAGTATGTTTGCTCCTGTTACACGTCGCAACCCCCGTTCCGTTATCCACCTGATCAGGCCCTGCAAATATGTTATCCGCTGCCTTCCTCTGTCTCTTTTTCCTTCTGTCTGGTCAGTCAGTATCAGGTTCTCCAAGCTCTCCTTCTTGCATGTCCCAGGAACTTTAGTTGTCTCTTCCTGATGCTCACTATTGATTTCCTTTTTGTTGCCATTCTTTCCAACAACTCATCGTTGCTTGCATGCTTAGTACACGATATCCGCAGCATCCTTCTGTAGAACCACATTTCCGTTTCTTCAAGTTTTGTCCTCATTTTCGATTATATTGTCCAGCATTCACTGCCGTATTGAAGAACTGACATCATATAGCAATCCAGCACTCTTTTCTTTGTTTCTAGTGAAATTTTCCTGTGTTAGTACTTTACTCAGTTTCTGGAACGCGTCCTTTGCCATGCCAATTCGCCTTCGGATCTGTGTCGCACTTTCCATCTCCTTTTAGAACACTTCCTAGGTATTTAAATTTTTGTAATTACTTGATTCTGGTATCCCCCACCTGTATTTAGCATTTTGGGTTACTCTTTTTGCTGATGACCATGCATTCAGTTTTCTTAAAGTTTATTTTTAGTCCCTTTTTGTCACTCTCCACTGCTATCTTCTGTAGGAAGTCTTGTAGTTTCCTTTCCATGTATGCAATCAGCACTGTATCATCTGCATACCTTAAGTTGTTCAAGTTGTGGCCTGGCGTGTCATCTAGGGTCCTCAAAAGTTGAACTGATCCGGTGAAAAGACACATCCTTGTCTTACGCCTCTTTCTATCTTTGTAAATCTGCTGAAATCGTTACCTGTCTGTATGAAGATAGTTTGCTACCAGTAGAGATTCTTGATTACTCTGCTGTCTTTCCCAAACATTATCGATTATTTCATTGTTCAAATTTTTTCCTACTTTGACACGCTGCTGCAATGCCTGTTTATTTCATTGTTTCTGACTACCAAAACAGATTTTCTCGTCGGCTTAGTAAAATATAATTCATTTCTCTGTTTATTGTTTTATAACCCTAAATTCTGACCGAATATTTTATTTAAATTATTTCTATTGCTTATATTTTCTGACCTCTAAAACCTGCGTTTTTTCCACAATACACTGTTTATTTTTGTTTTTGCATTCCAGCTTCAACAGAAATCATCGCATAATCTTTTACGTCTTCGACAGGAATAAATTCTTTTCAAGTTTAATTATATTATGTTGGCCCCCAGAATTTGTAACAAAATTAGATGTAGATAAAATTATATACAATATACACTACCGGCCATAATTATTTGGCCACCTCAGTGTTTTTTTAATTGATGTATTTTATACTATTTTTAGTATTTATTGATAAGTGGATAATTCTAGATGAAAATAGAATGGTTATTTTGTTATTATTACTTTGCAAATAAAGAAAAGAACACGAAATGCTTATGTAATATCAGTCGATAATGTTATTTGTGTCGCTACACGTGTTTCGAGTCCAAAGTTGACTCTCTTTTTGCGAATAAACTTGTGACTTTACATATTGAGATCTGTTTGTCGTTCTGATGAAAATTAAGTGGTCAGAGAGCAGTTCAGAAAGTTCATATGCGTGCATGTTTGTTTGTTTGTTTTCACACTCGCTCTTCCGTTTTAGGAATTATTCATCTATCGTTAGCCAGAATTTTCTTTTTTTCCTTTTTATATCTACTTCGTCTTTTTTTTTTTCTACAAAATTGTTTTCAGCGATTTCGATTCAATTCTACGGATTATCAAGTAGTAAGTTGATTCATTCTACTGGTCATCACCTTACTGCGTTTGAATTTAGTGTGTCTGTGTCTTTGTTCTTTAATGTTGCTTTGTTCAGGGAAGATTTGTATATGTTTATAAATATTTTTATTTGCATCATGACTGTGTCATAATCTGTATTTTGATAGATAGGCATTACTCTGAATTTACCTCCACTACATTTGTGTAAATGTTGAAAAACGTACAATTTCCTGTTATTGGCTAGTTTAATGTTATTTCTGTGCAGAACAACTTTTTTTATTCAGGCCTTGAGTCGCCCCACGTATATTTTTGCGCATTCATTGCATTTTAAAGCTCAAATTATTTCTTTTTTCTCGAAACTTCAAAGTCGACATGACACTGCTCAGTTAAGTGACAAACCTCTCAACATTGATTCCCTCAACGCTCTATATTGATGTCGAGCACTTTACGACAAAACCTGCTTTCAAAAATATCTTTTTATCAGTAAATCACTGAAAAAGGAACAATGTTGGCATTAAGCATTATCTCAACACAACACAATATATATATATATATATATATATATATAGCATAATGATGATCCACGTATACTGTCTTAATGTAACATTAGAAAACTGCAAATGTTTACTGATAGATTCCGATTTTAGTTCCACATACTCACGCAGAAAGAAAGAAAAATACTGGATTTTAAAATTAAATACGTATAGGTTAGGGTTAAATAGGGACTTAGGTGTTTTGAATCTTTATAAATATTTCAATATTTAAACATTTTTTAGATACACTTAAAAAAATTTTTCTTTAAAACAACATTTAAAAGTATTATTACAGTTAGGTTTACATTTAAACATATCCAAAAACTCTATCGCTTTCTACGTCACGTGATGTAAACATCACGTGACAGACGCTACTCACGACGGACGCTTCTAGCTTAAATTTTAAAATCATTTGTTTCTGATGAAAGGCTGAGGCCGGTCTGAAATATCAAATATATATATATATATAATAGAAATAAATAAATACTGTCAAAAAATACATTTTTAAACTTACAACTTTTTAGTAGTTTTTCCTATATATATATATATATATATATATATATATATATATATATATATATATATTCGCACAGACACATACATATATTTATACTCACACACGCATAGACATATACAATTACATGATAATTTTTCATGCGTACCCATTTCATACCCATGCAATGACACAATCGTAAACTCTCTTACGAATTGAAACCAAAAAACAAACACCTACGAACAACAAAAAAAAAACACATATCATCTTACATGCACACGAATCATACACTTGACATTACATTATCTCGCATAGACATAGGCACACCTAAAACACTCTTCAAGTATTACGAATAAAGGCATAAAATCAATAATTTTCACTCTTACGTAGCCCCCTGCACATCAGTGGCGTTACCGCCTTGCTCGGGTTGATATAATTAAAAAAAATATATATATTTATATATATATATATATATAATTTTGATATTATAATGGTTTATAAAGGCATAATATCACTACACAAATGTTTTCATGTTTCAGAACAAAATGCTCAAGTAGAGAGATGGGCACAGACGCCAAAATACGTACGAGAAAATACGCATGCGCACATTAATGCATATTCAGATGTCACGTTCACGCAGGGAAGTACAGACGTAAATTTTGCACGTGCTTCGAACTCCTTAATATCTTCACGGACTACAAGGAACGGATTCCGGCATTTTAACGCTAGAAGCAACGAAAAGTCAATTATTTCTCTGAATTGCAAAATACCCTGTCGTAAAATTCCCAAGAACCCATTCAAGGTTTACTTTTTCTTTTCTTAGCTTTTCTTTACATTTTTTTTTTTTTTTGGAGGCGGGTGTTTTTTTAAATTTAGGGACAATATCTTTTTTATATTATTATTATTCATATTTCTTAAATGTACCGCCTTTATTAAACATCTGCTCGTAATAGACAATGGAGTGCTGAAAAGTTCACAGCCCGACCCACTTAACAAAATCTGAACAAACAAGTTGATCACGCTTTATATATATATATATGAAAAACTACTAAAAAGTTGTAAGTTTAAAAATGTATTTTTTTGACAGTATTTATTTATTTCTATTATATATATATTTGATATTTCCGACCGGCCTCGGCCTTCCATCAGAAACAAATGATTTTAAAATTTAAACTAGAAGCGTCCGTCGTGGGGAGCGTCTGTCGCGAGATGTTTACATCACGTGACGTTGAAAGCGATAGAGTTTTTGGATATTTTTAAACGTAAACCTAACTGTAATAATACTTTTAAATGTTGTTTTAAAGAAAAAAATTTTAAGTGTATCTAAAAAATGTTTAAATATTGAAATATTTACAAAGATTCAAAACACAGAAGTCCCTATTAAATCCTAGCCTATATGTATTTAATTTTAACATCCAGTATTTTTTCTTTCTTTTATATATATATATATATATATATATATATAAATAACATATTACATTGCATTTGACCACATGGTTTTGTTGTCATTTCGCGCTATCCCGCGGTGTGACGTCATAAAACCGCATCGCAAACTTAAGAACTGCGTTTATTATTTTTGGTAACTATTGTCGTTGCCAAGCGAAGTTTTATGTCAACACAAAATAAAATCGTCGGTGATGGTGGATTTTATAATATTTCAGTTTAAACAACCTCTCTGAAGATGGCTCATGTGAGCCGAAAGCTTAGAAGAGAACCAATAAATAATTATCCAAATGTTGGAGAATTTTTGTCTTTATTTTCAACTGAAATTAAAGCAAAAATACGACGTTTAGAACGGCTCATGATTAAACATAATAGACATTCATTGTCTAGAAAATTACTTGCTGCCTCGATATACTAAATATATATATATAGACAAGACCAAGACGCACACAACATGCACGTAACACAACAGCAAAGTTTACACACACGCAATCAGTAACAATAACCACACACACACTTTTCCTCCCTTATAACAAACCGCTAACCAGGCTAAAGCACACACACACACACACACACACACACACACACACACACACACACACACACACACAGATATATATACAAAATAAAGTGGATTCAATTACAGCACACACAACGAGCAAACACCACCAGATAAATCAAACAGATAAGACAACAGCAATATAACTGATATTCTTTGACCCGGTCAAAGTCACATCAACTCCCAGATCCTACGAACTGATTCCATCAGACCAATAAAACCTCAACTTGAATACACACACATACACACACACACACACACACACGCACACACAAACACACACACACAAACACACACATACACACACACACCATTAGACCATAAAAAAGACTCCAACTAGAACACACACAGATACACACTCGCACACACACACACGCACACATACATACACGCACACACACACACGCACACATGCATACACGCACACACGTACAGCAGCAGTGGATAAAGCCAGCCATTCATAGATGGACAGCTAAAAGCACGGTCATTCTGAGGTTTTCTCTGCCATTCTGATGATGAGATTATAGTCTCGAAATATCATGATAAACAGGTCATACAAACACCTCCCGACCTTCCTTTATTTCATTCAACGCATAGTGACAGCCTTCAAGACATAACACATACAACTATTTTACGCAATGCTTCAAGCAAATTACAAAACGTTACTATATATATATATATATACATACATATATATCTGTGTGTGTGTGTGTGTGTGTGTGTGTGTGTGTGTGTGTGTGTGTGTGTGTGTGTGTGTTGACATTTCGCCATACTTCAAACGCAAGGTTAGGAAGGGAACCTCAGCCAATATCGAAAAGAGAGATAATACTGACTGAACTTGACAAAGCTTTTTCATGAAACATTGTTTTATCAGAAAGATTTTACAAAATTTATCTGTCAACAATATAGGCTGCTCGGTCAATGTATATAGATGGTTTCCTTATAAGGAAATGGCTCATATATTGTTTCCTTATAAGGAAATGGCTCATATATATTTTCCAATCTTTTACTCATTTTCATTCTTTTCCTCTTTTTTTTTTCAATTGGAGTAGATAGACTAAACTATCGCCCGGTTTACACTCCAGCCACGTCTATTGAACGGGTGAAGAGGATCATCCCTTGTTTTCTGTTTAGGATGTGATTTCCGGCTTTCTCTTTTCCAATCTTTTCACTCTTACGTAGCCCCCTGCACATCAGTGGCGTTACCGCCTTGTTCGGGGTGATATAATTGAAAAAAAATACATATATATATATATATATATATATATATATATATATATATATATATATATAATTTTGATATTATAATGGTTTATAAAGGCATAATATCACTACACAAAAGGTTTCATGTTTCAGAACAAAACTGTTCCTCTTCAGGTGATATATATAAATGGTGAAAATGATTTATTTTGAAAATATAAGATGAATTTCCGGTTATTTAGAAAATTAGTGAGTGGTAGTAGGAGGAAATGCATTTAGGTGTGTCAAAATTGTTCAATCAAAATTTAGAATTATGTAACCATGGAGATTTAAATATTTGGGTTGTGAAAGTGGGTATGATGGCGTGGATCTCTACATATCACTTTTTAATTTTGTCTGGGTAAGATACATAGTGGGACCTTATATTTTTTTAAATGGGTAGACATTAATTTTAACAGGAGGTTGAATTTTAGGTTTTTTTATTGAACAATAGATATTTTTTACTACTATCTATGAGTAAAGGGGATAGAAAGCTTAGGTCAGAATTAGGATTAAATAATTATGGTATACTTAGTTATTTTGTATTAAGAACGACAAGTATTATGGGGGTCATTTAATTAAATATTTTTTATTTTTTATTTATGTTAGAGTATAAGTTATAAATAAAACATTGTAATTAATTAAATGTTAAAGAAAATTATTTTGTGTGAGTAAGATACGTAGTGGGACCATACAATACTTAAATAGGTAAACAGTTCTTAACAGCAAGTTGGATTTTTTTAAAATTACTTCATGAGTAAAAGGGCTGAAATGTTAATGTTGCATGATTAAATAATTACTTCATGAGTAAAAGGGCTGAAATGTTAATGTTATATGATTAAATAATTATGGTATATTAAAATATATTGTAGTTAAGTAAACTGATTAAGTATTGTGTAGGTCATTTATTTAGTAAAATAATTATTAATTTTTAAGTTATGTTAGAGCATAAGTTATAAATAAAACATTGTAGTTTTTTTAATTAAAATATAATTATTTTGTCTGGGTAAAATTCATCGTGGGAACATCGATTATTTAAATGGGCAGACAGCATTTTTTTACAGCAGGCTAAACTTCAGGGTGTTTTTTTAGGGTTTAGAATCAGGATTTTAATAATTATTGTATACTAAGGTATATTATAGATTAAAAAACAAATTAAGTAGCATGTCGATCATTTATTTTGGTAAAATAATTTTAAAGTTATATTGAAGCATAAACTATCAATGAAACATTGCAACTAATAAAATTTAAAGATTTTTATTTTTAAAGGGACTGGAAATTTTTTAGGTTGGGATTTGAACTGAATAATTTTAGTATACCAAGGCATATTGTAGTTAAGAAAACTAACTAGTATTTTATGGACCATTTATTTTAGTAAATTTAATTTTAATTTTTAATTTATATTAAGGCACAAGTTATAAATGACGCATTATGATTAATTAAATTTTAACGAAAAATATTTTTGATGTTTACATAAAACAGTCACTTCATCTCTACGGTTCAATAGTTCATCATATTTAGGGAACCTTAAAATCTGCAGATTTTCATTCAGACACGAACAGCTGATGTCTTTGAATGATTTACAGATTCTGTTTGTTTTTTTTTAGAATTTTTCATTTCACTTTGGGGGTTTTGTTTGTGTCCTTTAACTTCCCAAAATACGCAGAAAGAAATGTTTGCTTTCAGTACGTGTTGTTTTAAAAGGAAGTTAAGTGCATATACCAACGGTGTTTAAAAGTGTTTTTAGTAGATCCGATGTAAATTTTTTTAATAGTTGGGTTTTCATTTGATGTTATATAACGTTGGTACACAATAAAATTTGTAACAAAATTTATAACAAAATGTATTAAAAAAATTACAATATTAAGCTCTACTGTGTATTGAGCACTCTTTATAAAAGTAAATACTTGAACAGTGG
Source organism: Ascarosepion bandense (assembly GCA_037127315.1). Taxonomy (NCBI): domain Eukaryota; kingdom Metazoa; phylum Mollusca; class Cephalopoda; order Sepiida; family Sepiidae; genus Ascarosepion; species Ascarosepion bandense. Next base: position 1,179,208 of record JBBBDQ010000804.1, read on the forward strand.
GTTTTTAATCCACGTGTTCTTTCACTTTATTGTAATATATATATATATATATATATATATATATATATATATATATATATATATCCGAGTGAATAGGAAACGAGAAAAATTTACAACGTCCAAAACATTAATTTAAAACAGTGCTCGATATATAATATAGAGCTGTGAATAGTTATTATAAATTATATTTTAGAACATGTACAATTTTTTTTATAGATGTCCACTATAAATAGTACATTTTGTTTCGACATTGGACTTACAATGTCTCATCAGGTGGTGTGGAAAGGAATGGAAGAACTCTTTTCTTATATTTGGCAAATTATGTGTGGGATGTTGGTGGGGTTTAGCGGTAAGGGAATAAGTTTTGTAAATTGTCCTTTAGAATTTTGAAGAAAGTGGGGTGGATAAGGAATATAGTTGATTAATGAAAGTGTCGGGAATTTTTCAGACAGATTTAACAGTAGAAAATGGTGTATATGTTTTTATGGCTGCCTGGCTAGCCTTTATTCTTTGAATTTATTAGAGGGGGGAGAGTGAGGAGGTGTAAAGTTTGGGAAGGGATGGGATTGTTCATATCCTTAATGCTTATTTGCCCAACTAAAGAATATTTTGTATTTAGGCCACGTTTTTATAATTAATATAATTGTGTATATTTAACCTTAATTTTGAATTTAGGAAATTACTTTTTTCTGTAAAACTTTAAATTGGATTATTGCTTGTGGTGTGTAATCGGTACAATTTAATGTACGAGTGTTGTTAGTACTATCACGTTTATCGTCTTTAAGGGATCCTAGTTTGGGCTCTTGCAGTATTTTAGCATATAAAATACATGCTAAAACTTCATGCTAAAAATACATGCTAAAAAATACATGCTAAAAAAGTCATGCTAAAAATTTCATGCTAAAAAATTCATACTAAAAGATACATGCTGAAAATACATGCTAACAAATACATGCTGAAAAATTAATGCTGAAAAATTCATGCTAAAAAATTCATGCTAAAAAGTACGTGTTAAAAAATACATGCAAAAAAATTCATGCTAAAAATACATGCTATAAAAATTCATGCTAAATAATTCATGCTAATAAATATGCTAAAACATTTAAGCTAAGAATACTTGCTGAAAAGTACATCCTAAAAAATACATTCTAAAAAGTTCATGCTAAAATATTCATGCTAAAACATTCATGCTAAAAAATTCATGTTTTAAAATTCATGCAAAAATTTCATGCTAAAATATTCATGCTAAAAAATACATGCTAAATATGCATGCTAAAAAATACAACCTAAATAATTGATGTTGAAGAATTCATGCTAAACTAAACATGCCAAAAAATTCAGTTAAAATGTTCATGCTAAAAAGTTCATGCTAAAATATTCATGCTAAAAAATACGTGCTAAAAAATACATGCTAAAACATTCATGCTAAAAATTAATGCGAAAAAATACATGCTAAAAGATTCATGCTAAAAAATTCATGCTAAAAAATCCATGCTAAAAATACAAGCTAAAAAATAGATGCTAAAAAGTACATGTTAAAAAATTCATGCTAAAACATTCAGGCCAAAATATTTATGCTAAAAAATACATGCTAAAAAATTCATACTAAAAATTCATGCTAAAAAATGCATGTTAAAAAATACAACCTAAAAAATTGAAGTTGAAGAATTCATGCCAAACTATGCATGCCCAAAAATTCTGCTAAAAAGCTCATGCTAAAAACTTCATGTTAAAAATACATGCTAAAACATTCTTGCTAAAAATTAATGCGAAAAAATACATGCTAAAAACTTCATGCTAAAAAATTCATGCTAAAAAATTCATGCTAAAAATCCATGCTAAAAATACATGCTAAAAAATAGATGCTAAAATGTACATGCTGAAAAATTCATGCTAAAAATTTCAGGCTAAAAAATTCATGCTAAAAAATACATACTAAAAATGAATGCTAAAAAATTCATGCAAAAATTACATGCTAAAATTCCTGCTAAAAATTCCTGCTAAAAATACATGCTAAAAAATACATACTAAAAACATTCATGCTAAAAATTAATGCGAAAAAATTCATGCTAAAAAATTCATGCTAACAAAGTCATGGTAAAAATGGATGCTAGAAAATACATGCTAAAGCATGTATTTTTAGCAGGTATTCTTAGCATGAATTTTTAGCATGAAGTTTTAGCTGAATCTTTTAGTATGTATTATTTAATACATACTAAAAGATTCAGCTAAAAATTCATGCTAAGAATACCTGCTAAAAATACATGCTAAAAAATACATGCTAAAAGTTATATGCTAAAAATTATATGCTAAAAATCCATGCTAAAAAATTCATGCTAAAAATTCATGCTAAAAAATACATGTTAAAACATACATACAAAAAAGGTCATGCTAAAAATTCATGCGAAAAAATACATGCTAAAAAATCCATGCTAAAAAATTCATGCTAAAAAGTCATGCTAAAAAATTCATGCTAAAAAATACATTCTAAAAATACATGCTAAAAATTCATGCTAAAATTACATGCTAAAATTCATGCTAAAAAATTCATTCTAAAAAATTTATGCTAAAAATTCATGCTAAAAAAGACATTCTAAAAATACATGCTAAAAAATTCATGCTAAAATTACATGCTAAAATTCATGCTAAAAAATACATGCTAGAAAATACATTCTAAAAAATTCTTCCTAAAATTTCATGCTAAAAATTTCATACGCTTACAAACGTTTATGGTAGACGCCGCGGTGTTTATATGTTAAATTATGTTATTTGTTATTCGTATACATTTGTGGTTATTCTGTCTTCAACTTTTAACGTGTGTAGTAAAAAGTTAACTGGGAAGTGTTTCATTTAAGAATGGCAGTCAAGTCATACAACCTTTGCCGCTGTTTATCGACGCGTTGCTGAGACAAGTTCCGTGACACGACAAATTATTGATCGCGGAAAACCGAGATCTGCTCGAGCGCCTGACAACGAAGAACACATTCTACAAGTTATCGGAGAAGTCCCAAGAATTAGAACAACGTTAAGTGGCCTTAGCATGTCGATCATCTCATAGTACCGCATGGAGAGTACTTCAAGAGAAGCCCTTGTAACCGCATCACTTGCAGCGTGTGCAATGATTTTAGCCCACTGATCAATGACCACGGGACAATGATAATAAAATAACAATGGTTGATGCAATATAATTTTTTTAATCATTTCCCTCCAAGCAAACTGAGACTGCCACTAGTGTGTAGGAGATTATAGTAAGAGAAAAGACCGGGTAAAGAGTATATTTTGAAGAAAAGATAAAAGATGAATGGGATACAAGAAGATAAAAGATGGCAATTGACGTTGCATTTAGATGTTTGGAGATTGTAGCTATCAGGGAAGAGAAAAGACTGGATTCAGAGGAAATTGAAGAAAGGATAAAAGATGAATGGGATACAAGAAGATAAAAGATGGCAATTGACGTTGCATTTAAATTTTTTGGAAATTGTAACTATCAGGGAAGAGAAAAGACTGGATTCAGAGGAAATTAAAGAAAGGATAAAAGATGAATGGGATTCAAGATAGAAAATAGTAATTGACGTTAAATTTAATTTTTTGGAAATTGTAGCTATTAGGAAGGCAAAGAAATGGAAAGGGCGGTAAAAGAAGCTGTTGGAGTAGAAGTAACGGTTATATTTAATTATTTTAACGGTAAAAGAATTAGACCTAGATGACCAATCTAGTAGCACGCTTAAATTCACGTGGACAATCTACCACAGATAAAAGCTCGTCAGAGCGGTTGCCATGAAAATATTTCTAGAAACGCCAGATGGAAGCCACGTCACATCGCTGAGAAATTGACTGAATTCCATTTGTCAAGTTAGGACCGATTACATAACAGATCTTTCTTTGGATCTAGAGATGAATAGAACGAGGAACCGACCAGTAAACGCAACAGTTTTCAATGCATGAACGAATGGTAGATTTATAGATGTGCAGGATGGATTCTGAGCAGAAAAAACTTTCCGGCCGGAAACAGGGACCCAGTCTATCTAGCAGCAGAAGCAACTATGGATTCGATGTAGTCGTTCCACTTCGGGTCGATTAAAAAAGTGAGACCAAAGAAGCGAAGTGTGTTGCTTTCCATGAGATTAGCATTAACCATGCTGATGGCAAGCAGAAATGTTTCTTTACGTGAGCTCCATTCTTTTAAGCCACCAGATCCGATATATTCGTTAAACTTCAGATCAGTTGAAAAAGTGAGACTAAATAACCGCAGTGTGTTGCCCTTAAGGAGACGCGCATCCGCCAAACTGATAGCAAGCAGAAGGGCTTATCTATGATGGTTAAAAAGAATAGTTTTGCTTTGGAGACATTAAAATTTAAAAGACTATTTTCTGCCCTAGTTAACCCCTGATCAGAGTTCCGTTTCAAGGGTAGCAACCAGGTTGAATTTGTCAGCCTTGGCAGATTTACTATTGACACGGTAGTAAACGGTGGTATCATTTGCATAGATGTCTACTTGCGAACTAATGACATGAAGAAGATCATACTGAAAAGCAGAAACAGCATAGAACCTAGGATAGGTTTTTGAGGGACACTTGTGTTCGTGTGAAAGGATCTGGAAAATTTTTAGGTTCAATTTGACCTTTGACAGGAGCTATTGGATTAAATGGAACAATCGTCCTGTAATACCATAGCCTTAGAACAAATCTCTTTTATGCTTGTAAATATATGCTTTTCAGATCTCGCTATATCTCTCCGACATTAACTATTTTACATTGTAAACAATTTATTTCATTAGTACCGGCATTTGAATGTATTTTTCTTCCTTATTATATTCCCCATTGTCTTGGACACTGCAGTAAAGAACTTAGTATAAGTATTATTATAAACTAGCAGTATAGCCCGGTGTTGCTCGGGTGTAATGAAAGCTTTAAAACTAATCAATGGTCCTGGAGCTCAGACTTTTTGAACGTTGGCACGAAAGACTAAAAAGCAATAGTTGTTTCCAGTTAAAGCGAAACCGTAGACTGAAAGAAAAATCAATGGATGTAAGGCAAATTTTCATTTCCTGGTATCGATCTCAAATAAGATGTTATCGTCGTAAACTGAATTTTGAAGGCTAAATAAGTCCTCTGAGTAAATGGCATCATGGCTGAGACTAAGAACTACAATTATAGAGCCAAACCCGAATCAAAACTAAAATAAAAGGACTGAAAAAAATACAGATATACAAACAGATAAACAGACACACACACAAACATCTCACCTTATATATATATATATATATATATATATATATATTATCGATTTTCTGCACTATTGTAAGAACTACAACCTTGAAACTTCTGAATATCGTTTCTTATGTCTTTGTCTATGTATCAAATTTGATTAAAATCGGACCATTCCTTCTATAACCCGATTTTTTCGATTATCGATTTTCGATATTTATCTGGGGTACCTCGACACAAAACCTAGCTAAGAACACTCGCAGACGCTTATAGTACAACTGTGTAAATTTTCAAGAAAATCGGTTCAGCCTTTTTGGAGTCTTAAGGTACGGACACACACACACACATACACATACACACACAGAGACACGCACACACACGCACACACACACACACATTCCAAAAGTTCCATTTATAAATAAGTTTAGATGTTTCCAAGAAACTTAGGGAATATTTCGCATCGATAATATCCCTAAGTTCACAAACAGCAAAAGAAATATTTGAATTCCTATACTACGAAGAAAATTCAGTAGGATAAAATTTCAAAAAACCGACATTCTTCTTCTAACCACCCCTTTTAAAAATATTCAAGAAATTTTCTCCACGTCTTTAATGAGAGCATTCTGGGATAAAGCGTTTCATTACTGAAAACTATATAAAAGTATTAAAAGAATTACCACACATTTTATTTCATCCAATCCTTCTATTTGAAACTCAAGATTCATTCACATAATTTTTCATCTTTTATATACCGTGTCACTTCAAAGCGTAGGCAACCATGGCGTTCCACATCTTCCTGCCATCTGTAACTCTTAATAAAATATGTCTTGTTATTTCTCCCAAAACCTACTCTGCCATCCATTTGCTCAAACCCATTAAGTATGTCACACGCTGGTTTCCCCTGTCGTACTTTCTCTCTATCCGCCCTGTAAGTATCAGATTATCCAAGCCCTCCATCCTCATTACGTCTCCAAGAAACTTCAGCTGTCTTCTCCTAATGTTAAGTATAAGTATCTTTTTTTGTTTTCATTTTCACCAAATCCTCATCGTTACTCACATTTTCGGTCCATGGTATCCTTCTATATAAACGCATTTCTGTTGCGTTGAGTTTCTTCTTCATCTTTGAGTAGATTGTCTAACATTCGCGAAAATACAGGAGGACATATATCACGTAACAGCCATATACTCTGTTCACTGATGACTCACGCTCGTATATTCCAATTCTGATCACTCAACATCTGTGAGGTAAGCATTGTAAACCTGCAGGCGAATAACAATTTTTTAAAAAAATAAGATAGTACTAAAATAGATATATCAAAGTCATGGCCAGTTTTTTTTCCTGTGTATTACTAGAAAGTTTGAATTGTTGTCGAAAAATAAGTTTGTGTGTGTGTGTGTGTGTGTGTGTGTGTGTGTGTGTGTGTGTGTGAAGTATCCCATACAATGCAAGTTAAAAAAAATAATAAAAAACAAAAACGATTCTCTTTTAAGATCGAGCAAAGAATATTCCATTATATTTGTACAGATCTCTCAAAGGTCAAACCCCTAGATATTGTTTGTGACATCAGCCATCAGATACTTGCTCACCTGAATCTGATAAAGAATAAATTATAATAGATAGCAATGTTACCAACAGTAACATTAAACGGACATATTGCATGTTTGCGATATGGCCGAACATTGCTAAGAACAAATAAATGTAGAAAAAAACAGATTTCTAAATCGATAACTCTATCATATTTTCACATTTTTTTATTATTAGGTTGTTTCAAAAGTTCGTAAACACTTGCAAAAAAATGAAATTTTACTCGCCAAATAATCTAAGGTTACCAGAAAACACTTGCAAAAATTGAAATTTTACTCGCAAAACCAACAAAAAATATTGCTCAAAATAAAGACCATTTTCCAAGACTTTCTGCCACCAATCTGCAAGCTTTCGGATCTGGTTAAAGTACCATGCAGCCGGCTTTGAATCAAAGAATTCTTGACACGCTTCCTCGACTTCATCAAACGAGTCGAATCGGCGGCCCTTCAGAAAGTGTTGCATTGAGCGGAAAAGGCCGTAATTTGATGGAGTACAGTCAAGACTGTAGGCTGGATGTGGCAGAACTTCAACGACGTCCAACTCTTCAAACTTGTCTTTGGTCTTCCTGGCGGTGTGTGGCTTGGTATTTTCCTGCTGCATCAAAGCGCGCTTTCGGTTGATCAGAGCCGGGTACTTTTGCTGACCGCTCAAGTTGCTGACAGTAAAGTTCGACACTGATGGCACGACCATTCGAAACCAACTCAAAATGCACGATACCTTCAAAGTTCCACCAAACGCACACCATGACTTTCTTGCCGAATCGATCTTGTTTTGGAACCGACGGTGTCTCTTGCCCTTTCTGAACCCATCGCTTGTCTCGATTGTGCTGGACCAGATGGACCCATTTCGCAAGTGTTTACGAACTTTTGGGACAACCTAATAATTCCCCCAAGCAAGACAATAAGACGCAAAGAGTTACAATAGGTGTGAAAAAACTGTAGACGGTACCGGAAACCCAATCCTAAAAAAGAAACATGCTATAAACATCTACTCCTGTTCAAAAATCAGAGAGGAATATGAACAAAACAATAAACGTACTTATCTTATTCTTTTTTCCTGTTTTATTAATGTTTATCCAATACAAAACCGAAGAGCCACTCAATATAGCAGGTTAATGTGTAGGGTTATATTAGTGGAAGAAAGGGAAAACATTAGGAGTAGAGCTGAAGTCGATTTTAGAAAGAACCGGAAACCAAATCCTAAACAGCAACCTGATATCTACTCCTGTGTAAAAGACAGAAGGTTTGCAAACCAGTCAAATGTGAACCGGCTGAATAGGCAAACCTATCTACTCCTATTAAGACAAACCTATCTACTCCTGTTAGGGCGAATTTATCCTCTCCTAAGATAATTATTTTCAATAGTGAAAAGAACGGTTAGAATGTAACTTTATAGTGTTTCGGTTTTGTTTGTTTGTTTTTTGGTGTTTTTTTTTTCTCTTAATTTTGTTTTTAATATTTTGTACCAAAGTTTTCTAAAAAGTACGGGAGTTAAAAACACAATTGGGTAGCTCTTTTTTTCTGAAGCAACTCTTTCCAACGTCGCCAGATTTAAAAGCGTGCTTCAAACGCGTTTGATGTCTGCAGAAGATAGTTTATTTCCTAACCTACAATTAATTTCCCAGATGCCTCTGTTTTATGAAACACACCCTTGAGATAATGCTTCACGAATAACTACACACTTAAGCTGCCCTAGAGCAACTGTTATCGATACTACATATTCTTATAATCACCCTCTCTATTATAATAAAGACCATTGTGTATTTATATATATATATCTAGAGAGAGATATGTCAGATGAAATAAATTGCAAACATGTCAGAAATTAGCTGCAACGTTGACAGATGTTATTATCATTCATTTCTCAATGTACCCAAGTACTTTCAATCTTTTTCTGAGATCATCTTCAACTGGAGTTTCTGAAAGGATTTTTCTGTTGCTGAGGTGATGTGTTATCCTCCGTGGGGATCTTCATATCGAAATGGCCATTCAACATCTTTGAATTAATCCTTTTTTAATATATATATATATATGTTGTATTTACAAAAACTACATTAATTAGACATCTTACATTACACTTGTCTGACCATTCGTCAATTTCTAGACATCTACAACAACATTCCTGTCTACAGTCACAATATAAAAAATAATGATCGATAACACAACTATCCTACACAAAAAAAAAAAATTAAACTACAAATTCTCGAAGCAATATTCATTAAAACACTTAAGTCGTCAGTCAATAGAATCAGCTATGAATACTGCAGTAGTGTTCTAAAATGTTTGTAAAAAAATTTCTTTTCATGCTTTAACACGTTCATGACCATAACATTACAATATATGAAAAAGGTTTACGTTCTAATGAATGTTAGCAATTTATCAACAATCATATTTGAAGCAGAAAAAAATTACAGTATTTTTTTGCAACACAGTTATGCGGTTATTTTTTGTTACCATGATTCATCCCCCCTGAAGATGATCTCGGAAAGAGATTGAAAGTACTTGGGTACATTGAGAAATTAATGAAAATAACATCTGTCAACGCTACAGCTAATTTCTGACATCTTTCAATTATAACACGCGAAAGATTATCCGTGAGTATGAATAGATTTCATTTAAAAATAAGCAGACACGATGTTTGCAATTTATTTAATTTGACATGTTAAAAAAAAATTGCTGCCTAAATACAGAAATATATATATATATATATATATGTGTGTGTTAATTATTATTATTATTATTATTATTATGTCATTTTTCATCATATTTCGATTTCTGCTTTGGTCTCACTACCAACCAAGTCTGCGGGGTGACCTAAGGCAGGTCGTGGCGTGTTGTTATGACTCCATTTCATGTTTTTCTATCTTCCCTATCATCCCTAGCATTACATAGATAAAGTTTTCCTTAGTGTGTGGGCTGTACTTAATAAGACAATTTTTTGTATATCTCTTATTATTATTATATTATTATATTTTTTTGTATATCTCTTATTATTATTATTATTATTATTATTATTATTATTATTATTATTATATATTTATGGTCTGCTTTTGTATTGACCGCTTTTTAAAAGTAAATATCTTATTATGGAATGTACCTCCATTAATAACCATTAACATTTTTAAATCATTCCTCTTTAAAGAATCTCTAAAGCAGCTTTTTAAAGTGAAACATCTTAGATTAAAGACATTTTTTCTACTTGTTTTTTACTTATTATATATATATATATATATATATATATATATATATATATATATAGTTTTTTGGGAAAAGATAAAATGTTTGATGAAAAATTTCCCTTTCAAGACAATAGCGGGCCAGAGTCGGCTCTGGCCATTCTCTTCACTACCAGTGTTTAAAATTTATTACCAGTTATGAAAGCGTGTTTGATCTTTAACAGTGCCTTGTCATTTTATTTTTTTGCAATAATTATGTCATCCAGTAGTGAAGAGTATATATATATATATATATATATATATATATATATATATATATATATATATATATATATATATATATTTATATATATATATATATATATATATATATATCCACTCAATTATAATAAAAACCGTTGTGTATTTATATATATATATCTTGAATCGAACAGTGCTCAATATCGGCGTGGAGACAGGAAAAAAACACAGTCTGACGAGTGAGGGAATCATAACGGTGTTTTTTCGAAACTTCAAAGTCGGCATGAACCTGCTCAATTAAAGTGACAAATTGTTTGCAGTAAAACTATATATATATATATATATACTCGATGGGGGATGACCTGTGAGGAAATAGCTAATAATTGCACATAAAGTTCACTCACGATTTATTCCCCATTATGACTCCTATATTTTAGTCGGAAATTGAGACTGATTTGTCTTTTACGGCTCATCAATCCTTTGCAGGTAACTTTAAGCAAAATATTTTTAGAATATAAGAATTAGTTTGTTAGATATTAGCGGTTTTAGTGATACAAGTTTGTTAGTCTCAGCCATGATACCATTTAATCAGACGACTTATTTAGCCTTCAAAATTCAGTTTACGACGAAAAAAATTTATTTGATATCGATACCGGAAAATCAAAATTTGACTTACATCCATTCATTTTTCTTTCAGTCTACGATTTCGCTTTAACTGGAAACAACTATTGCTTTTTAGTCTTTCGTGCCAACGTCCAAAGAGTCTGAGTTCCAGGACCATGGATTAGTTTTAAAGCTTTCATTACACCCGAGCAACATCGGGCTATACTGCTAGTTTATAATAATACTAATACTAAGTCCTTTACTACAGTTTCCTAGACAATGTGGAATATAATAAGGAAGAAACATATATTCAAATGCCGGTACTAATGAAATAAATTGTTTACAATGTAAAATAGTTAATGTCGGAGAGACATCGCGAGATCTAAAAACATACATTTATAAACCCGTTAGAAAGACCGAAAAAAAGGGGAAATAGTAAATCAGTATGTAATAGCTATCCCCGTATGTAGCATTAAATGCCGGACAAGGAAAGAAAGACGAAAGAAATAAAATGGACAGATGGAAGAGAGTACAAAGAAAAATAAAGAAAGTCAAAAATACAGAATATTGGTCATACAAATAAAGCAAGCAAGCAAGTAAGAAAGAAAGAAAGAAAGAAAGAAAGAAAGAAAGAAAGAAAGAAAGATATGGAAAAAGAACAGAAAGAAGAAATAGAAAAAATATATGAAAGGAAGAAAGAATATTAAAAACAAAACAGGTGAAACAAGAAAGAAAGAAAGAAAGAAAGAAAGAAAGAAAGAAAGATATGGAAAAAGAACGGAAAGAAGAAATTGAAAAAATATATGAAAGGAAGAAAGAATATTAAAACCAAAACAGGTGAAACAAGAAAGAAAGAAAGAAAGAAAGAAAGAAAGATATGGAAAAAGAACAGAAAGAAGAAATAGAAAAAATATATGAAAGGAAGAAAGAATATTAAAACCAAAACAGGTAAAACAAAGAAAGAAAGAAAGAAAGAAAGAAAGAAAGAAAGAAAGAAAGAAAGAAAAAAGATATGGAAAAGAACAGAAAGAAGAAATAGAAAAAATATATGAAAGGAAGAAAGAATATTAAAACCAAAACAGGTAAAACAAGAAAGAAAGAAAGAAAGAAAGAAAGAAAGAAAGAAAGAAAGAAAGAAAGAAAGATATGGAAAAAGAACAGAAAGAAGAAATAGAAAAAATATATGAAAGGAAGAAAGAATATTAAAAACAAAACAGGTGAAACAAGAAAGAAAGAAAGAAAGAAAGAAAGAAAGAAAGAAAGAAAGATATGGAAAAAGAACGGAAAGAAGAAATTGAAAAAATATATGAAAGGAAGAAAGAATATTAAAACCAAAACGTTGAAACAAGAAAGAAAGAAAGAAAGAAAGATATGGAAAAAGAACAGAAAGAAATAGAAAAAATATGTGAAAGGAAGAAAGAATATTAAAACCAAAACAGGTAAAACAAGGAAAGAAAGAAAGAAAGAAAGAAAGAAAGAAAGAAAGATATGGAAAAAGAACAGAAAGAAAAATAGAAAAAAAATATGTAGAAAAAGGAAGAAAGAATATTAAAAACAAAACGAACAAACAAGAAAGAAAGAAAGAAAGAAAGAAAGAAAGAAAGAAAGAAAGAAAGATATGGAAAAAGTACAGAAAGAAGAAATGAAAAAAATATATGAAAGGAAGAAAGAATATTAAAACCAAAGCAATCAAGCAAGAAAGAAAGAAAAGAAAGAAAGAAAGAAAGAAAGATATGGAAAAAGAGCAGAAAAGAAGAAATAGAAAAAATATATGAAAGGAAGAAAGAATATTCGAACCAAAACAGGTAAAACAAGAAAGAAAGAAAGAAAGAAAGAAAGAAAGAAAGAAAGATATGGAAAAAGAACAGAAAGAAAGAAATAGAAAAAATATATGAAGGAAGAAAAGAATATTAGAACCAAAACAGGTAAAACAAGAAAGAAAGAAAGAAAGAAAGAAAGAAAGAAAAGATATGGAAAAAGAACAGAAAGAAGAAATAGAAAAAAATATATGAAAGGAAGAAGAATATTAAAACCAAAACAGGTAAAACAAGAAAGAAAGAAAGAAAGAAAGAAGAAAGATATGGAAAAAGAACAGAAGAAGAAATAGAAAAAATATGTAGAAAGGAAGAAAAGATATTAAAACAAAACAGATAAAACAAAGAAAGAAAGAAAGAAAGAAAGAAAGAAAGAAAGAAAGATATGAAAGAACGAAAGAAGGAAAATGAAAAAATATATGAAAGGAAGAAAGAATATTAAAACCAAAACAGGTAAAACAAGAAAGAAAGAAAGAAAGAAAGAAAGATATGGAAAAAGAACAGAAAGAAATAGAAAAAATATGAAAGAAAGAAAGAATATTAAAACCAAAACAAGGTAAAAACGAAAGAAAGAAAGAAAGAAAGAAAGAAAGAAAGATATGAAGCATGAAAGAAAGAAATAGAAAAAATATGAAAGGAAAGAATATTAAAACCAAAACAGATGAAACAAGAAAGAAAGAAAGAAAGAAAGAAAGAAAGAAAGAAAGATATACATACATGAAAGAAAGAAATAAGAAAAAATATATGAAAGGAAGAAAGAATATTAAAACCAAAACAGGTAAAACAAGAAAGAAAGAAAGAAAAGAAAGAAAGAAAGAAAGATATGGAAAAAGAACAGAAAGAAAGAAATAGAAAAAAATATATGAAAGGAAGAAAGAATATTAAAACCAAAAACAGGTAAACAAGAAAGAAAGAAAGAAAGAAAGAAAGAAAGATATGGAAAAAGAACGAAGGAAAGAAATAGAAAAAATATATGAAAGGAAGAAAGAATATTAAAACCAAAACAGGTAAAACAAGAAAGAAAGAAAGAAAGAAAGAAAGAAAGAAAGAAAGAAAGAAAGAAAGAAAGAAAGATATGGAAAGAACAGAAAGAAGAAATGAAAAATATATGAAAGGAAGAAAGAATATTAGAACCAAAACAAGGTAAAACAAGAAAGAAAGAAAGAAAGAAAGAAAGAAAAAGAAAGAAAGATATGGAAAAAGAACAGAAAGAAAGAAATAGAAAAAATATATGAAAGGAAAGAAAGAATATTAAAACCAAAACAGATAAAACAAGAAAAGAAAGAAAGAAAGATATGGAAAAAGAACAGAGAGAGAAATAGAAAAAATATGTGAAAGGAAAGAAAGAATATTAGGGCAAAACAGGTAAAACAAGAAAGAAAGAAAGAAAGAAAGAAAGAAAGAAAGAAAGAAAGATATGGAAAAAGAACAGAAAGAAAGAAATGAAAAAAATATAACAAGGAAGAAAAGAATGTTAAAAAACCAAAACAGATAAAACAAGAAAGAAAGAAAGAAAGATAGCAAGAAAAAGAACAGAGAAAGAAATAGAAAAAATATGTAGAAGGAAAGAAAGAATATTGAAACAAAACAACAAGGTCAAGCAAGAAAGAAAGAAAGAAAGAAAGAAAGAAGATATGGAAAGAACAGAAGAAAAATAGAAAAAAAAATATATGAAAGGAAAGAAAGAATATTAAAAAAACAAAACAAGGTAAAACAAGAAAGAAAGAAAGAAAGAAAGAAAGAAAGATATGGAAAAAGAACAGAAAGAAGAAATGAAAAATATGTGAAAGGAAGAAGAATGTTAAAACCAAAACGGGTAAAACAAGAAAGAAAGAAAGAAGAAAGATATGGAGAAAAAGAACAGAAAGAAGAAATAGAAAAAAATATATGAAAGAGAAAGAATATTAAAACCAAAGAGGGTAAAACAAGAAGAAAGAAAGAAAGAAAGATATGGAAAAAGAACAGAAGAAGAAATAGAAAAAATATATGAAAGGAAGAAAGAATATTAAAACCAAAACAGGTAAAACAAGAAAGAAAGAAAGAAAGAAAGATATGGAAAAAGAACAGAAAGAAGAAATAGAAAAAATATATGAAAGGAAGAAAGAATATTAAAACCAAAACAGGTAAAACAAGAAAGAAAGAAAGAAAGAAAGAAAGAAAGAAAGATAGCAAGAAAAAGAACAGAAAGAAGAAATAGAAAAAATATATGAAAGGAAGAAAAAGAATATTAAAACCAAAACAAAACAAGAAAAGAAAGAAAGAAAGAAAGAGAATGTGGAAAAAAGAACAGAAAGAAAGAAATAGAAAAAATATATGAAAAGGAAGAAAGAATATTAAAGCAAAACAGGTAAAACAAGAAAGAAAGAAAAAGAAAGATATGTGGAAAGAACAGAAAGAAGAAATAGAAAAAAATATGTGAAAGGAAGAAAGAATATTAAAACCAAAAGAGGTAAAACAAGAAAAGAAAGAAAAGAGAAAGATATGGAAAAAGAACAGAAAGAAGGAAATAGAAAAAATATATGAAAGGAAGAAAGAATATTAAAACCAAAACAGGTAAAACAAGAAAGAAAGAAAGAAAGAAAGATATGGAAAAAGAACAGAAAGAAGAAATAGAAAAAATATATGAAAAGGAAGAAAGAATATTAAAACCAAAACAGGTAAAACAAGAAAAAGAAAGAAAGAAAGAAAGAAAGAAAGATATGGAAAAAAGAACAGAAAGAAGAAATAGAAAAAATATACTTAGAGAGGAAGAAAGAATATTAAAACCAAAACGGGTAAAACAAGAAAGAAAGAAAGAAAGAAAGAAAGAAAGATATGGAAAAAGAACAGAAAGAGAAATAGAAAAAATATATGAAAGGAAGAAAAAGAATATTAAAACCAAAACAGGTAAAACAAAAGAAAGAAAGAAAGAAAGAAAGATATGGAAAAAGAACAGAAAGAAGAAATAGAAAAAATATGAAAGGAAGAAAGAATATTAAAACCAAAAGAGGTAAAACAAAAAGAAAGAAAGAAAAAGAAAAATTAAGGCAGTAATCACAAAAGAAAGCAAAAATATAGAATATTGATAGTACAGGAAAGAAAGTCAGAAAGAACCGTAGAATAAAAAGAGTACAAAGAAAAAGCGGCTTACGGCCATATCACGTTGCATACATCGGTTCTCATTCGATCACCAAAGTTAAGCAACGTTGAGCCTGGTCAGTACTTAGATGGGTGACCGCTTGGAAATACCAGGTGCAGTAAGCGTTTAGTGACGGATATGCGTTGTGGTGCAGTGGATATCGGCTCGGAAAGAGAAATCGGTGAGCCGAGTTCGAATTCCAGTTGAATACCCTGTATTCACTTAAACACTGGTACCCTTGGGAAAGGTATTAATCCGTCCCTTCCCTCCAGTTATGGGTTAAATAACAGGGTAGGACTTGGGGACACTGCCCTTAAAAACAAATCCCAATGAATCTTGATACTCGAAAAGAAAAAAGTATTACCAGACACAAAACTTATATAAAAACAACAGTTAATTTTTGAAAGAAAAAGGTATTACCAGCAATAAATAAATAAAATTTAGTTGGCAATAAATGACGCGCCGAGGTTGATATGCCATAAAAACAAAACAACCTACGAACGAAGAAAAACAAGCAAGCAAGAAAGACAAAAAGAAAGAAAATGAACACATAGAAGAGAGTAAAAATAAGGAAACAAAAAACACAGAATATTGATAATACAAAAAAAAACTATCATAAATGAAAAGAAAGAAAGAAAATAAGAAAACACGATCACGGAATAAAGAAAGTACAAAAAGAAAGAAAGACAGAAAAAAAAACAAAGAAAAGAAAGCAAAAAATTTGAATATTAACAACGCAAAAGAAATAGTGTAAGAAACTACCGCAAAAAGGAAGGGAGTACAAAAAAGCAAACAAAAAAGAAAGAAAGAAATGGAAAAAAAAGGAATTAATGGAAAAGAAAATATAAAGAAATAAAAAATACAGATTACATAAAGCAAGAAAGAAAGAAAGAAAGAAAGAAAAAACATGATCACAAAATGGAGAGAATATAAAAAGAAAGAAAGAAAGAAAAAGAAAAAAGAAAGAACACGATCACCAAATGAAGAGAACACAAAAAAGAAAGAAAGAAAGAACTCCGAAAAAGAAAGAAAAAATAGAGAATATGGATAGTACAAAAAAAATAGAGAAAGAAATTCTATTAGATCCAAATGAATAAACACCGTGCAAACATTGAGCAGCTGAAACAAAATGTCTTTAATATAACCGGAAAAATTAGCATCACAAATCTCTTGTAATCGAGGAATTAAATCTAAATTTTTTACTTCATTATTACGCTGCTAAGGTTTTGGCGTGGTTTTCACTCGGTTTGGGGGGAAAAAAAGGGATGACGAAAAGGGAAAGTGTTTTACTGTTTGTTTTATTTGTTTGTTTTTGTTTTTTTATGTCTCGGTCAGATTTGCTTTTCCCTAAGCTGATGTACGGAATATTTAATGGTATCAAAAGTCCAGTCGTCTCAGTAGCCCAGGGGATAATTGGAAAAAAGGCCGAAGAAAAAACACACTGAAAGAATTAGTAATAAATAAGAAATGGTATGAAATAAAATGTCTACCGACAAAACAAAAGAAATAAAAACTGGAAGAAAGAATAAGAGAAGAGAAGACGGAGTGAGTGAAAGAGAAGAGATTGATCAGTTAGTTAAGTGCCATGCATGCTTGGGCGATCATGTCTCTTTCGAGACATGACTGACTGGGTAGAAGATTATCCCGGAGTAGGTTGCCATTGCTTTCTGCGGTAAACTGGTTGCTTGCCAAGGCTATAGAACCCAATCTGTCCTGTTATTTGACTCATAGCTAGAAAGGGAAGATATGTATTATATTATTATGTAGTAATAAGTGAGGGATCAGTTTATTACTTCATAACAATATAAAAGAGATCCCCCTCTTTATGCCCAGTAGAAGCCTTAATCATATGTTCAACTATTATATTCAGTCAGTCAGTAAAGTGCCATACGTGATACACGCTTAGGCGATCATGTCTCGAAAGAGACATGACTGACTGGGCAGAAGATTATCCCGCAGTAGGTTGCCATTGCTTTCTGCGGTAGACTGGTTGCTTGCCAAGGCTATAGAACCCAATCTGTTCTGTTATTTAACCCATAACTGGAAGGAAGAGACGGATTAATACCTTTCTCAAGGGTGCTTGTGCGTAAGTGAATGCAATGAATTCAACTGGAATTCGAACTCGGCTCTCCGATTTCTCGTTCCAAGCCGATATCCGCACATCCTTGAAAAAAAGAGAAAAAAAGGAAAAAAATTGAAGAAAAGGAAAAAGAATTAAAAAATTGAAAAAAAGAGAAGTGAAAGAGAATGAAAAAATTTTAAAGTAGTTGTTTTCAAGGGAATGAAAATGAATAAGAGAAAACGGAATTAATTCGTTGGCTAAGAAGGATGGACAAAATATGACCATAATGATAAAAACAATGCAAAAGATTATAGGGAGAGTTAGTGACAAATTAATAAAACCAAAAGTTGGATGGAAGATAAAGAAAATATAATCGAAAATAAAATCGGTGAAAAATCAAGTTAAAAAAATAAAGAATTTAAAAGAAAAAACGATATTTAAATAACAAGAAAGATAATAAACACCTAGAAAAGAAAAGAAAAAAGAAACGCCCAGTAAAAATGGGGAGAGTACTAAATATAGGCTGGAGAGGGGATAATAAAATCCTGTTAAAACCTTATCTGGGTACAATTTTTCAATTTGGCAGCTTTGTGTAGAAAATGTATTTAGACTGTGGCTGATCAGATTGAACAGAAGTTATGTTCTTGAAAAAATGCATTTTTTTATTTATTCAAATGAAATTTCCATGAGTTTAATTATTCAACGACATTAAAACATGGTTAAAAGAACAAAGAAAGAAAGTCACCTAAGACAGACAGAAAGAAAGAAATAAAGAAAGAAAGAAAGAAGGAACGAAAGAAGGAAAGAAGGAAAGAATCGAAACAAGAACCCAAAAGACTACTTGAAAAAGAAAGAAAGAAAGAAAAAAGAAAGAAACACGAGAGAAAAGAAAGAATAGAAATGAGGACCCAAAAGACAACTTGAAAAAGGAAAGACAGACAGAAAGAAAGACAGAAAGAATAGAAATGAAACTCCCAAAATGTTTTAAAAGAAAGAAAAAGGAAAAAAAAGAAAGAAAAATGTAAACAAAAAAGGATGCATAAATGACGTAAGAAAAAAAGAAAGAAAGAAAGAAAAGGACAGAAAAATAAAATAGAATTAAAAACCCCAATAAGTATAGAAAGAAAGAAAGAAAGGAAAAATGAAAGAAAGAAAAAATGAAAACAAAAAGGTTGCATGATGCAAAGAAAAAATAGAAATGATAAGCAAAATAACGTCTTGAAAGAAAGAAAGAAAGAAAGAAAGAAAGAAAAAGACAAAAAAAAGAAAGTGAGCTGAAAAAAATACTAAAAAGGAATAAAAATAAGAATATGACAAAAGTGAAATTGGAACAAAATATTAAATGCGCAATATTTCCATTAGATGAAGAGATTTTAACAGACAGATATAAAGTGATTTGAATAAAATGAAATAAAATGATAGATATATATGAAAATCAAAAGTGCATATATTATTACAGTCTATATATCCTGAAGTTTCTTTTTTTCGTTCGTTCGTTTCTGTTGCCTGCCTTCCTTCTCTGTAATGAGAGCTAATTTAAAATTTTGATGCTTGGTTATTTCGGCAGATTTTTAAAAGAGGGTAAGGCCAAGAACTTTTATGCGCCCCTCCTAAAATCGATAGATAGATAGATAGATAGATAGATAGATAGATAGATAGATAGATAGATCTGTGCACAAATAGAAATAGATAGATAGATAGATAGATAGATAGATAGATAGATAGATAGATCTGTGCACTAAAATCGATAGATAGATAGATAGATAGATAGATAGATAGATAGATAGATCTGTGCACTGAAATCGATAGATAGATAGATAGATAGATCTGTGCACTAAAATCGATAGATAGATAGATAGATAGATAGATAGATCTGTGCACTGAAATCGATAGATAGATAGATAGATAGATAGATAGATAGATAGATAGATAGATCTGTGCACTGAAATAGATAGATAGATAGATAGATAGATAGATAGATAGATAGATAGCACTGAAATCGATGAAAAGATAGATAGATAGATAGATAGATAGATAGATAGATAGATAGATAGATAGATTTTCTCATCATGTATTTCTTTACTCGTTCGATATTTTACCTCCTTTTTTACGCTTCCCGTTTTTTTATTTTCCTACGCTTATTAATTCAAGCGTATTATTTTGAAATTATGTCCACCTGTTTACCATAACTAGTTTAGACAAAGAGAATATTAGATGTGCATATATTCAGAGTGCCATTCTTTGGGGCTTTGTTCATTCCTACCAACAGCGCTTTCTGTCGGCAAATAAAAGAATTAAATTCACGTATAGCAACTTGGTGCTTACGACAAACACTCCTGATGCAAAATGTTAGGTGAAATATTTAACTGAATATCTTTGCGTTGGTAAAGAGATTATTTAATATTTGACACCTTTTAATAATACTTAATCAGCTTTCTTCAAGAAACCGAAACCTATTTATAAAACTTTAAGGATGTTTACTAAACACAGTGTTAAGTGAAATTGGTGTGCCGAGTTCAAATTACGGTCCAAGTTAGGTTGCATTTATTTTCGTTCCGAAAATGTATGAATTCATCTCTTTTTTGCTACATCTTTCTTCGAACCTCTAATGACTGGCGCTACGGAATCACAAACAAAGAACTGTACAAAATAACATAAACCACATTACTTGAAGACTTCCAACATCAGCAAAAACTAAAATGGATAACACATGTAACCCATAGAAAAAATAATGGCATAACCAAGCATGCTCCACTGCTTCACGCCAAAGTTTAAAATGTTGACACCTATCAATACTGTACAGAATGCTAACAGCTACTGAACTTGAGAAACCTATTTTCCTTAAAGATCGTTTTGAGAGAAATATATATTTTAATGACTTGATCAAAATGTTGAAATTCCACACTACTTTGAAAAATCGATTCAGAAGAGAGACCCGCATTAGTAAAAGTGTGGTAGAATTAGCGGATTTCAGAAACTTATTTTGATTAAAAATTGTCATAAATTACAGCCGACTGTGGATAATTCAATCATTAAAATTAATCAACACAAAATATTGTTATAATAACATTTGTTTTAAAAAACATTTATAGTTTAAATAAAGATTATATATATATATATATATAAGTGAGATTGAAAAAATTATACTAGTATCGAAAAAAATTCCTCGAAAACCATCGAAAGAAGCTAAAAAAATGGTTTTAAACAAAAGAAAGAACGTCAGTTAAAAGAGTTCGGACCAAGATAAGCGCGAAGCCCAAAGAAAAGCCCCGATACGAGTAATCAACTAACAGAAAGCGTCCAATACTTAGGTAGCGCGGAATAAGTAAAGTATATCTAGTGAGCTAGACAGACCTACCTAGATTTCACCTAAACGGATCGTCAGGGAAAGCTTTCAGGTGAAACCTAGGTAGGTCCGTCTGGCTTATTAGGTGTTTATTTAATTACTAGCAGTATAGCCTGGCGTTGCTCGGGTGTAATGAAAGCTTTAAAACTAATCTATGATCAGACTCTTTGGACATTGGCACGAAAGACTAAAAAGCAATAGTTGTTTCCAGTTAAAGCGAAACCGAGAAAAATGACTCGATGTAAGTCAGATTTTGATTTCCTGGTATCGATATCAAATAAGTTTTTTCGTCGTAAACTAAATTTTAAAGTCTTGTGAGTAAATGGTATCATGGTTGAGACTAAGAACTACAATTATACCTACTTAGAGCCAAAACCGAAACAATCTTGCCTTTTATATATATATATTCGATTTTCTGCACTATTGTAAAACTGCAACCTTGAAACTTCTGAATATCGTTTCTTATGTCTTTGTCTATGAGTGTATCAAATTTGATTAAAATCTGACCACTCTTTCTATAACCCGATTTTTTCTATTATCGATTTTCGATATTTATCGGGAGTACCTCGACACAAAACCTAGCTAAGAACACTCACAGACGCTTATAGTACAACTGTGCAAATTTTCAAGAAAATCGGTTTAGCCGTTTCGCAGTCTATATGTAACGGACACACACACATACACACACACACACACACACACACACACACACACACACACACACACACACTGACAAAGTTCCATTTATAAATAAGTTGAGATATAGGCAATCTAATGACCAGCTTATCGTGATTTCTTAAATTTACTCACCCACTTCCACCCTCTAACCTCATTTCCCTATCCAATGTAGTTTTACCTTTCTATTGGTTAATCGAGTCTTACCCACAAGAACATTCCTAATGCTGTCCTTATGCCCCACTTACCTGTCTAAAAAAAGGGTAACGAACTTTTATAGATTTCCATAAAAATCATTCCCAATACCAGATTACGAATTACAAAATACTTTAAAGAAAGTCCATGGTATGAGCGTATTTTATGTTTTCTGTGCAATGAATTTCAACCATCGTCTGACGAAGTACAATTAATAGTACTGAAACACGATAGCTTTTGTATATAGATGTAAAATGTTTTTTTATTTATAATAAAAATATTACAATAATAATATTGCTCTATAGTGTATCAAGGACTTTTAAAAAGTAAATGCTACTAAGTGTGGATCGTTACTCCATTTGTTCTTTCTCTTACTAAGATATATATTTTTTCTTTAATCATTTCACGCCTAGCAAGGCATTCCACTGTCACTATTGCACAGGGGGTTATATAGGGGAAAGTGATGAGAAAGAGTGGTTAGATATAGGAAATGTCAGAAGGAGGGTGATAGATGGGTAGGGATACCGAGGATGAGGGTTGCGTAGATGGGAAGTGTGTTTGAGAGAATGGATGCGAGTTAGTGTGTTAGGAGGTGTCTATTGACCTTACATTTAAACACCTGGAGATTGTAGCTGTTGGGGAAGCAAGTATGTGGAAGGGAATTCCACAAGCGGGAAGTGCGAGAAAAAAAGATATTGGAGTAGAAATTGCGGTTGCATATTATCGGTTTCACTGTAAAAGGATGGGACGTAGTTGTTAATCTAGTATCTCGTGCAAATTCGTATCTAGGGGGCACCAGTGATCTAAGTTCATCGGAGCAGATATGTATATATATATATATCTATATGTCCTTTGACTTTACTGTCAGTTCCCCGATAAAAAAAAATGTCTACAATAACTCCAAGATGGTAGTACATTCTACCAAATTATATTCAAAATACAGAGACAAAGATTTGTATATTCGGCTGAATGTCGATGAACTTGATGCATATCATAAATATCAAAATAGTCGAAAAACGCATTTATTTAGTTAGGAAATTAGCACGCTTATAATTAAATGTCGTCCTATACATTCGTAAGCCGTCAATAATCGCTCAATAATTTCACCGTTTAACCCTAGTCTCTCGAGTGGATTTGGGCGTAAGGATTTGTTCGGAAATCGTCGATGGCTGTGCTAGCACGAATCCACAAGTCGAAGTAATCGAGGGTTTAAGCATAGAAGAGAAGACAGAGTGAGTGAAAGAGAAGAGATTGATCAGTCAGTTCAGTGCCATACGTGATGCACGCTTGGGCGATCATGTCTCTTTTGAGACATGACTGACTGGGCAGAAGATTATCCCGCAGTAGGTTGCCATTGCTTTCTGCGGTAGACTGGTTGCCGACCAAGGCTATAGAACCCAATCTGTCCTGCTATTTAACCCATAACTGGAAGGAATAGACGGATTAATACCTTTCCCAAGGGTATTTGCGCGTAAGCGAATGCAATGAATTCGGCTGGAATTCGAACTCGGCTTCACTGATTTCTCGTTCCGAGCCGATATCCACTGGACCACAACGCACATCCGTAGTAGCCTGAGCAAATGTGTCTGATTTGTGTTTATTCGAATATCTGCTGCAAGGATTGGCTAACCGCCTTATCAGACGAGTGTGCTCAGAAACTAGAGTAGCTGACTTATATATATATATATATATATATATATATATATATATATATATATATATTATAATATAACGAATAAATAGGAAACGTTTATCAATTTAATATCTTTCACTTTTATTAAAGCCTCGTCAGAGGTTAAGTAAAAACAACAACAAAAATCTTCGGTATTTCAATTTTGTTTGGATTGATTCTCATTGGTCAGTCATATATTACGTGCATTAAAACGTAGATTATTTTATATGTATGCAAGTTTGTAAAAATTCTAATATAAGAATCGATTCAAATGACAATTCCACTTGTAAGGATATTTTGAACACTAACCTTAAAACCGGAGCATGTTCTTATTATTTGATTTAATTTGTTTTCTGATGTATACTCATATATTTTCGGCTCACAACAAAACTGTTTTCACACATATTTTACATGAATAAAGCCCCTCGTAAGGGTTGCAGCTGTAATTGCGAGAACAAAGTTTTTTATTTTTTTATGGACTGGGTAACCAGAGATCCCTTCAATGAGTCTGTTGTTGAAACCTTTTCCAGTCAATTCGATGGCTCCAAATACAACTGGAATTATTGATGTCCTTACTTGCCACGTTTTTCAGGTTTTGATTTCAAAGCCCTTGTACTTTGATGTTTTTCAAGGATCTTCAAAGATACATTACAGTTTGCAGGGACGGCCTTCTCAATAAGAAAGCTTATTCTGTTTTACTGCTCTCTGATCACGATAGGACACCTCGGCGTGGTATAATGGCTAGCAAGCTTGAACGTTAGAACCTATTACGACTGAGTAGTGATTTCGACCCTCATTTGGTACCCCATACGTTCGGCCTTGTGCCACATCTAGGCGGCGCTTAGAAAATCACCTCTCTGATCACGATAGGACACCTCGGCGTGGTATAATGGCTAGCAAGCTTGAACGTTAGAACCTATTACGACTGAGTAGTGATTTCGACCCTCATTTGGTACCCCATACGTTCGGCCTTGTGCCACATCTAGGCGGCGCTTAGAAAATCACCTCCCTGATCACGATATATAGGCTATTAGCTTCTGTCTGTATGTATTGTATAAAATTGTTACAGGTACTATCTCTGTAACATGTCTAGGTGATGTTCATACTAATTTCTTGCAGTTTCCTTTTCATAAAGTTACCGATTTTTCAGTGTAGATATGGCTCATGCCGGGTTTTTTATTCAGTGGGTGCTAATCCAGTGCAACAAGAGGGTCAGTGATACAAGAGGGTCAGTTGTTTCTGGATATTTATCACAGAATCTGAACTTTGAGCCAACACAACTTTTCAGTAAGTGTGTATGGTCATTTTTAGTTAGCAAGTATTGGTTTTGTATAGCAAGAATAAAACCTTCGGTTTCAGTATTTAACAGGTTTGGGTATGGGTATCAGCTTGTTTAGTACGGGTAGTGTATTAATCCCGAAGACTTATCTTGCCATTTCTCTACATTTGGTACATTGCATTTACTTTTCTTTTATTATATATCGACAAACAACAAACACGCATATATATAAAAATATAAGTTATATTTTTATTAATGACGATGAACCGTGTAGCATAGGGAACAGAGAATTGAGAGAGCGCGCTTCTAATGGGTTGACGGGAGTGTAGTCTTATCTGTTGTGTCTCTCTCTTCACCGGCCGATCTCTGTTGCTCCTCTACTGGCGAATCCGTGTGCCGAGGTCTTTTTATAATCTTCCAGAACCGGGACTTTTTCTTCCGGTTTTGCCTCGCCCACGCACGCCCACGTAATTCTCAGAGACACCTGTTCTGTTTGCCTCTGTAGTTATTTCCGCTGCTGCTGGAAATAAGGTCAAACGACATCCGTTCCTTTCAACGACCGGAAACACCCTCGCTTGCATCAGCCTTCCTCGGGTGGGGCCAGATTGTTATATTACACTTTTTTTAAGGTTCTTTGCCGTTGTAATAGGTTTATTATGGTTCATTTGCATATATATTACCCACTTATAATTTCCTTCTGAATTTGTTGCCTCCACCCCCCAAATTATTAACGAATAAGTCTGCGGAATCAGCTAAGGCGGGTCGTGGTGTGTTGTCATGGCTACATTTAATGTTTTACTCTATCTCTTATAACATCACTAGCGTTGCATCGACAAAGTTCTCCTTGGTGTGTAAGCTGGGCTTTCCAGGGATTCTTTCAATGTGTTGTTTTGTTCCAATTTTTATCATTCCAAATACACCTACTATCACTAGTGCTATTCCTGTTTTCAATTTCCACACTTTTCTATTTCAATTTCCAGGTCTTTATATTTTAATAGTTTTTCAAATTCCTTGGTTGCTATGTTACAATCCGCTGGACAAGCTATATCAATTAATAGACAAGTCTTTTCTTGGTTTCTTTGGTTTTTGACAATAATGTCCGACCTATTTGCTTCAGTTTTCCTGTCTATGTAGATAGTGTTTTCCCATTGAATGGTGAATCCTTCTATTTCTGTAACCGGTGCTAAATTATGTTCATACCAGTGTTTGTTTACATATTTTCCAAAATGCTTGCACATTGTCCAGTGTAAGTATTGCCCAAGTCTATCGTGAAGATTTTCATATTCATTTGGGACAAGTACAGAGCATCCTAAGATTAGATATGTCTATTGTTTCTTGGTATTTATCACAGAACCTGTATTTTGAATCCACATTATTATGTATGATATTTGCCTGAAAATTCCTAGTGAAAAGACTCTGGACTTGCGCTGCAAGAATAAAGCTTTCAGTTCCAGATGCACGTAACCATCGATGAGTATTAACTTTATCAACATTGGGTTTAATAGCACGTTCTGGATATTAACATTGTAGAGGTTTGTCTTGCCAGCTTTGTTTTTATGTTCAATACCTTTTTTCTTGGTTTTCTTTTCCATTTGTGCTACAATAGTTAGTTCTTGGCTTCTGTTTTGGTTTTCTACGTAATCTATTAAATGTAAATCTTTTTTTATTTACTGGTCTCTTTTATTATTGAATATTTCTGTTCTCACGTTTGACTAATTGTATCATTCAGTCCTTTGTTGCTTCCATGTAAGTTAGTAGGTGAATAGTTGTTGTCTTGTATGACAATTCTAGCTGAATAAGACTTTTTCTACCTTCTTTAAAGGGTATATATAGAGAGTATACATCAGCCTTTAGATGATGATTCTTATGCTTAGAAAGAAGCCTTCTTGTTTTAGAATCAATCCGTTTGATGTCATTTAGAGTCCAGTTCAAGATATTGAAGCTATATTGGACCACTGGGATGGCCATAATTCTGTTCTGAGAATTCAATTCAGTTTTTATCATTCATGCCCTTTAGTAATCTTTACGCACTATTTCTTTTATTTTATTATGGTGTATTCTTTCATACTCATTTACACCTCGATATATATAAGCTTCTTCTTGCTCTAAATCTTTCAGTTACACCAGGGTTTAAGTCATAGAGGATGTTTGTTGTAGTAATCCTGTGGCTTTAGCACATTTATCCAAATTGAATTTCATTCCAATATCTTCACTGAAGCATTTTACAGTTTGCAGAAAACCTTCCAGCTCATATTCATTCCTAGCACACAACTTTAAATCATCCATGTAAAAAAGATGGCTTATTTTCTTTTGAGCTATTTTATAACCACATTATGTCTTGTTAAGTTGACTGGTTAATGCTATTAGTGATACGCAAAATAGCAAGGAAGACAAAAACAAAGAGACAAAGAGTCACCTTGAAATATTCCTCTGTTGATGTTTACTTCACCAGACTTATAGGTTCCGTTTATATAATTGAGGTAAAGTGTTGTTTTCCATATCGACATATATTGTTTGATGAAATGGATGATAACGGGTGATATCTTGTACATATTTAAAGACTTTAAGATCCAGGAATGTGGTAGACTATCGAATGCCTATCCAAATATTACTAAGGTTTTTTTTGCATTGAAGCAGTTTTTCCATGATCATCATATCAATAAGTAATTGGTCTTTACCTGCGTAACAGCCACACGTTTGAAACCTTTGTGTGAAGGCGTTAGTATGTCATTTCTTTCGAAGAAGAAATATGTCTGTTTTGTTACAATAAATGTCAATAATTTGTATGTTGTGGGAAGACATGTATTTATAGTTTTCGAGATATTTGTATCACTATTTTTTGGGTAGACGAAAGGTAATAATGCAGGAATTTTAGTGGGAGCCTTAAACATTACTTGAAGTTCTTCGGTTAGTTTTTGTTTGTTTCCTTTTTTTTTGTTTTTTTGCGCTGTATTTAAATAATATCCAAAAGTTAGGAATTTTATCTATTCTTGGAGATTTCCAATTGTACGCTTTTTTCCAGTGCTCTGTTCTGTGATTCCAGACCATCTCTGTTCTGGCTTATTTTAATATTTGTTTCATCTCGTAGACAATCCAATCTGCTTCTTTGTTATGTTCTTTATGGCAAACCCATATTTTTCTCTGAACTGTATAACCTCTTCCACATTTTTGTTCGGTGGGGGG
Organism: Ascarosepion bandense; assembly: GCA_037127315.1. Lineage (NCBI taxonomy): Eukaryota > Metazoa > Mollusca > Cephalopoda > Sepiida > Sepiidae > Ascarosepion > Ascarosepion bandense. The sequence continues at coordinate 1,207,362 of JBBBDQ010000804.1, forward strand.
GGGTAATGTCACTTCGGTTCTTTGTTTACCTATTTCCTTGTAAAATTTATTTGCATGGTTGTTGTCATTATTATTATGTCATTTTTCATCATATTTCGATTTCTGCTTTGGTCTCACTACCAACCAAGTCTGCGGGGAGACCTAAGGCTGGTAGTGGCGTGTTGTTATGGCTCCATTTCATGTTTTTCTATCTTCCCTATCATCCCCAGCATTACATAAAGTTTTCATTATTATTATTATTATTATTATTATTATTATTATTATTATTACCATCATCATCATTATTATTACGAGTGTACCCTGCCGTCAAAATATTTGAGAGGAATATTAGCTATTCCCTTAGAGGTTATTCCCTATGAATGTGACAGAAGAGGATATATATATATATATATATATATATATATATATATAAGTATTGTTAGAATAATATTCCTTGTCAAAAGAAACACTATTTTTAAGAAAGTGTTCAATACAAAAGTAGAGCTAATAATATTATTTATTCATAAATTATAACATGGATATGTTACAATATCACTACAAAAGTAGCCATTTTGTTTCAACACTTTTGTGTCTTTTCAAGTGATGTGATGGTTCTTAAATGAATGGTTTAAAAGTCTGAAAACGAGCGTGGCCCATTTAATCAGGGAGGTATTATTGTATATGTAAAGTATAGCAATTACTAGTATTAGCAGAATTATTTTTGTTATTTTTGTTAATACTAGTAATTGTTAAACTATATTTAAGTTCGTCTTGAAAAACCCACCGAGAACGAACTCGGAGGGAAAAGGAAGGGAAGTAAAAAAAAAGAAACAAAGGAAGTACATGAACAAATGTCAAATACTCGTAGGAAAGAAAAAAAACTAAGACGAAAACCCTAACACTAAAGCGCTCAATACGAAAGTAGAGCAACAAAGACAGAAAAATCTAAGTGAGAGCCAACAAACCTACCCAGGTTTCACCCTTCGGCTCGTCAGGGTAAATTGGCATATAACAAAGATTTAAAACAGCAATATATAGGTACTCAAGTACAAGACAAAGAAGACACCAATTCACAAGAAAGTGTGTGGAGGGGGACACTTTATTGAAAAAAAAAAGGGAGAGGTAGGCTAATTAAGCAGTCAACTTTTTGTGTGTTTACATTTATGTAAAATTTCGGATTTAGAATTGAGTAAATCCTGTGCGGGTTCGAACAATGCAATTGCTAGTTTCTCCTCGCCGCATAAATTACAGAATTTACTACCAGGTTTATATTTCGAGAAACGTTTAAGTATTTCCCATTTCAAAATGGGGTTTTTATTCAGGGTTTTCTTAATATTCCATACATAAGAGGCTAGAGTTGTACAATGGCTATATTTTTCATTTTTGAAGGTGCTGGTATGATTATAAAATCTAATCTTAAAGGTGTCTTGCGTGGCACCTATATATGTCATAGGTTGTAAGTCTTCCTCATTGTTGTACACTTTAACTTTATATATCACGCATGCTTGCTGGCATTTGCTATTTAAAGACAGTTGTACTTGAGCGGATGTGCGTTGTGGTGCATTGGATATCGGCTCGGAACGAGAAATCGGGGAGCCGAGTTCGAATACCAGTCGAATTAATTGCATTCACTTACGTGCAAATACCCTTGGGAAAGGTATTAATCCGTCTATTCCTTCAAGTTATGGGGTAAATAACAGGACAGATTGGGTTCTATAGCCTTGGTCGGCAACCAGTCAACCGCAGAAAGTAATGGCAACCTACTGCGGGATAATCTTGTGCCCAGTCAGTCATGTTTCTTTCGAGACATGATCGCCCAAGCTTGTATCACGTATGGCACTTAACTGACTGACTGAATATAATAGCTGGAAACATGATTGGCTTCTATTGGGAATAAAGTAGGGGATCAGTTTATTACTTCATAACAATATAAAACTAATCCCCCACTTATTACTACTTAATAATATAATACATCTCTTCCCCCCCCCCCAGCTATGAGTCAAATAACAGTACAGATCGGGTTCTATAACCTTGGCTGGCAACCAGTCTACCGCAAAAAGCAATGGCAACCTACTGTAGGATAATCTTCTGCCCATTCAGTCATGTCTCTTTTGAGACATGATCGTCCAAGCGTGTATCACGTATGGCACTTCACTGACTGACTGTATTTGATTCTGCAGTTGCATGTTATCTTACTGGTTACGTTAGTCTTTCTCATTTTAGTTTTATTAAGGCCACTTAGATTTTTCTGTATATATATATATATATAAATCTAGGTAAAAAGGACCCAAGGTTGTACGATTTTGAGTTCTCTGGCATTTACTTTGTTATAAAAAGTGCTCAATACAATAAATATTGTAGAGCATAATATAATCATATAATTATGAATTAAAACTAGATTGCGACACGGAAATTTATCTTTCGCTGATTAACGGGTAGTTCTACAATAGAGCCTGTGATTGGAAATATTGTTTTCATTATTTCTTCGGATTCCTATGGCTTAAGAATATAAAAAAAATAAATTTGATCAACGTTAACTGGGATTTCTAGTTTGCTATGTGAATTCAGTTTAAATATATTCCCAAACAAAAGCCAGAAAAAATGCTCACACTAAGAGATTTCTTAAAATTAAAAAAAATAATAAAAATAAGGCTATAATGCTGAAAAATGCTATTTTCATATGTTACTATAGATTAGTAACAAATGAAAATAGCATTTTTCAGCATTATAGCCTTATTATTATTTTTTTTTAATTTTAAGAACTCTCTTGGTGTGAGCGTTTTTTTTTTTTTTTTTTTTTTTTTTTTTTTTTTTTTTTTTTTTGTTGTTGTTGTTGTTGTTACTATAGATTAGGATGTGCGTTGTGGTACAGTGGATATCGGCTCGGAAAGTGAAACCGGGTGAGCCGAGTTCGAATTCCAGTTGAATCCATTGTATTCACTTACGCGCAAATACCCTTGGGAAAGGTATTAATCCGCCTCTTCCTTCCAGTTATGGGGTAAATAGCAGGAGAGACTAGACTGGGTTCTATAGCCTTGGGCGGCAACCAGTCTACCGCAGAAAGCAATGGCAACCTACTGCGGGATAAGCTTCTGCCTAGTCAGTCATGTCTCTTTCGAGACATGATCGCCCAAGCGTGTATAGCGCATGGCACTTAACTGACTGACTATAGATTAAGCACTCAAAATTACAAATATTAATTTTTTTTTTAATTTTAAAAAGTTTTTCTATGTATACACCGGATATAGTGGATTCACTCACGCCTCCGATATGCCTAAGTTTTTTGCATGGAATTTTTAAGAATTCCTAATTACTATAAAGACATCTATTACTATCAATCAATACTGGTACGTCGGGTAATAGCCAAAAAACAAATGCGGTCTTTGTTGGTAAATATAGCTATATACCGTACATATCTTCTTCTTATGCCACTTGATTCCTTGAGGAACATAGGACCGCAACGACACTCCTCCAACGCACTCGGTTCTGGCTGGTCCTCTTCTGCTTTGCCCATGCCATTCCAGCAGCGCTTGTCTCAGCATCAATGCTCCTCTAGCTTAGTCTAGCTTGGGTGACCCACTTTACTCTTTCCTTAAGGGTTCCAGTCAAGAGCCTGTCTAGTGATGATACCGTACATATAGAAAAAAAATTTTCTATACCGTACATATAGAAAAAAAAAATTCACATTTTTTATATTAACAGAAACACGCAGAAAGCAAGCAGCAATATACCAGTCAGTCTTTCTGAAACATCTGGTATTTCTACAAAACAAGCAGTAAAATATTGTGCAATTAGTTAAATTTCTTTTTCCTGGGTGAATTTTTCAAATATATTTTTATTGACCAGGCTTGTTCACTCCCAAGAGTCCTGTAGTAAACAAAACAAGTTCTAGATTTAAAATTCAAATGCTAAGCACTGACTCGTTGATTTTGTTAAAAATAAACGAATTTACCCGAATTAACAAAACCTTAGCACACACAAAAGTCGCAAAATTTCACAACTCGATGCGAAATGATTTTCGGCAAACAGAAAACTAGGAAACATATAAAAACAAAATAGAAAGGCCAGAATCACATCCGGGAGTGAATTCACAAATGATCTGTTCGGAGCCCCATAAAAGACGGAGCAAGCTCGACAGTCGCCAGAGGAGCGTATTTAACACGTCCTTTGACAAACGTCAAACGATTGCTATTATAGTCTCTATCTTTCTGTCTCATATCTTTCTCTCACGTCGTCTTTTTTTTCAACATTCTCCCTGAGCGATAACTTCAAAGACAATCCTACCCAACAATAAACTCTCATACATACATACATATGTTCCTGCTTACGTACACATAAACTCATTCTTGCAAGTACTACCACCAACTCTTGATACCCTTAACTTCTTAATTACTGTTGCTTAACTTCTGCAATTCATATTATTCGTTTCTATCAATAAATTTCTATTTAAACATAAAAAATCTATACTTTTATTCTTTTACACATTCCAGTCTCCAACCTTCTGATGATAGCAAATAATCCTAAGTTGTAGAGAGTTCTGTTATGTTTGGCACAAGGCCAGTTAAAAAAAAACATTAACGATCTCCCTAGCGCTTCAGTCCAAGTTTCAGATCTAAGCTACATGCGGAAGCTGATTTCTGGTGAACCCCTCTTTTTTCATTTGGGGGGGATGTTTTTATCACTCTCTTGCTGCATTGAACGTCATATAAGAATGTGGTGAATGAATATCAGCTCGAACCGGTAAATCGGAAAGTCGAGTTTGAATTCAATTCGAATTTGTTTCATTCACTTACGCACAAATACATTTGGAAAAGGTATGAATCCATCTCTTCCCTCCAGCAGGGAAGATTGAATCTTATAGTCTTGGTCGACGAGTAGTCTAAAGTAGAAAGTAATGGCAACCTACTGCAGGAAAATCTTCACCCAAGCGCGTATTATGTATTCCAAAGTACGAATTTCAAAATAGTTTTAAGAAATCCCATGGTATGTTATTATGTTGTTTTTCCGTGCAATGAATTTACATAGCAAACGGAACGCTCCCTGTTAACCTTTATCATTTTTTGTATTTTTATATTTTTGTACGCAGTGTATCTATAGTACAACTAGCAGTATAGACCGGCGTTGCTCGGGTGTAATGAAAGCTTTAAAACGAATCAATGGTTCTGGACCTCAGACTCTTTGGACGTTGGCACGAAAGACTAAAAAGCAATAGTTGTTTCCAGTTAAAACGAAACCGTAGACTGAAAGAAAAATGAATGGATGTAAGGTAAATATTGATTTCCTGGTATCGATATCAAATAAGTTTTTTTCGTCGGAAACTGAATTTTGAAGGCTAAATAAGTCCTCTGAGTAAATGGTATCATGGCTGAGACTAAGAACTACAATTATACTTACTTAAAGCCAAACCCGAACCAAAAACTAAAATAAAAAGGCTGAAAAAAATACAGACATACAGGCAGATAAACAGACACACACACAAACATCTTGCCTCATATATATATATATATATATTATCGATTTTCTGCACTAATGTAAGAACTGCAACCTTGAAACTTCTGAATATTGTTTCTTATATCTTTGTCTATGAGTGTATCAAATTTGATTAAAATCGGACCACTTCTCCTATAACCCGATTTTTTCGATTTTCGATTTTTATCGGCGGTACCTAGACACAAAACCTAGTTAAGAACACTCGCAGACGCTTATAGTACAACTGTATACATTTTCAAGAAAATCGGTTCAGCCGTTTCGGAGTCTATAGGTAACGGACACACACACACACACACACACACACATACACAAACACAGACAAAGTTCCATATATAAATAAGTTTAGATTAGATAGTAATATGAAAATAAAAAAAAGTATTTAACAATTTATTTTTTTAATTTGTCTATTTCTGGACGCCTATGCCTATTCGAAAACCCCACTGAAATAATAAACAGAATGATTATACTATCTTAAAGAAATAAAATATGAAAAGATATTTACATCTTTAACTCATTCTCATACTACCAGAATATGCTCTTCTCTCGGACTAACTGTGCCAATCACGATTCTGTGGCTATAATGGAAACGGTCTTTCAGTATTATGTAAGCTGTTCTTATATTTCATCGTTTCTTTGTCTTCTTGTCTTTCTTGACATGGTATTATTCTTATTATTTGAGTTCTTTTCTAAACAGCTTAGTCAATACAACAAAATGGCGTCTAACCGGTTACTAGAAGTACACGAGGCATTGTCAACCACCATTTTAATATGGAGACATTGGAAAACGCACTTTTACAGCTCACATGGCAAGTAAAACTTTTCATTCAATCCTTATTCTGTCATTATTTTCCTTTTCTTATCTTTTAACCTTACTACTGTTCTTGAACTACTTAATATTTTGTCAACCAGCCATTATTTTTCCTTTCCTTTCAACTCTTATATTTCTGACTCTACTTTTTTTCGCTTGATCAAGTAATAGCTTTCTTTTGAATATATTTTTCTTTCTACTTTGCTTTCTTTCTTCTTTTATGTTTTCTTCTTTTTCCCTTTCTTTTTTATTTTATTTCATCGTTTGTGTTTACTTTTTCTTCTTCCCTTTTACTTTTTAATTTTCTATCTTTCCTTCTTTCTCTTTTTTCATCTTTACTTTTTTCTTTCTTTCTTCTTCTTTCGTTCATTATTTTTTCTTTCATTCTTTTTTTAATTCTCTTTCTTTATTTCTTTTTCTTTATTTTCTTTTACAGTTTTCCTTTTTATTCTTCCTTCTCTTTGATTCTTTCTTTTTATTCTTTCTTTCGTTCTTCTTTAATCACCTTTATGTTTTTTTTATTGTCGCTATCTTTCATTTTTCTTTCAAATCTTTTACTTTTTCTTCTTTCTTCTTTGTCCTTTTTATCTTTTTCCTCTTTGTCTCTTTTTTCTTTCTCCTTTGTTTTATTTTTTTCATTCTTTGCTTGCTCTTTCATTTTTAATACTCTTCTGCCTTTTATCATTTATAAATTTTATTCATTTTTTCTTTTTGTTTTATCTTCACGTGTTCTATCTGCTCATTCTTCTTTCTCTTTTTGACTCTCTTTGTTTCTGTTCTTTGTTCTTTGTATATTTTCTTTCTTATCTGTTTTTATTTTCTATTTTCTTCGTTATCTTATTTTTGTTCTTTTTTTCCTTTCTTTCTTCACTTTCATTCTTCTTCCTTTCTTTCCTTATTTCTGTTTTCCGTTCTTTTTGTTTGTTTCTTTCTTTTGCTATTTTCTATTATATTTCATTTTTTCTTTCGTTTTTCTTCCTTTCTTCTTTTTCATTCTATCCTTTCATTTTTTCTTTCGTTTTTCTTCCTTTCTTCTTTTACATTCTATCCTTTCATTTTTTCTATCGTTTTTCTTCCTTTCTTCTTTTTCATTCTTTCTTTACTTCTATTTTTCGTTCTTTTTTTGTTAGTTTGTTTCTTTGCCTTTCTGCGTTGTCTTTTATCTTTCTTCTTTTTTCTACCATTTCATTCTTTCTTTTCATTCTTCCGTTTTTATTTGGTTTTTTATTTGTTTTCTTTCTTTCTTACTTTGTTTTTTATTTCATTTTTTAAATTTTTGTCTTTTCTTGCTTTTCTCCAGTAAATTTTTTCTTCTTTCTTTCGATTTTTCTTTCTACGATTTCATTCTTCTTTTTCATTCTTCCGTTTTTATATCTTCATCTTTCCTTATTTATATTTTCTTTATTTCTTCTTTTCTTTCTTCACTTTCCTTCTTCTACCTTTCTGCCTTTTTTTTTTTTTTGCTTATTTCTGTTTTTCGTTCTTTTTGTTTCGCTATTTATTTTTATTTCTTTCTACCTGTCCTTGTCTTTCTTCATTTTTCTTTCTTTCTTTCTTTCTTTCTTTTCTTTTCTTTCTTCCCTTTGATTCTTCCGTCTTTCTTCCTTTCTTTTTTGTTTCCTTATTTATGTTTTCTCCCCCACCTCTCTCTCTCTCTCTCTCTCTCTCTCTCTCTCTCTTCCTTTCTCTCTTCCTCTGTGTCTTGAAATGCATGTCTGATTATAACCCATAATACTCCACAGTCCCCTTTGGCGATGGCGAAATGTCATTGTCTCGATTGATGCAAAATCTACACAAAATGTTGTTTTCTTTCCTGATGTTCTCATCTGATATTAATGTTCTACTGTACATCATTCTTGTCAACGGTTTTATTTGCCCTTCTTCCGTAGTGATTGAATTCTGTAAATGTATTCCTTATAAGGATGATTTTTTATCTCCTTTTTTTTTAATTTTCTTTATTTCTTTCATGTCACACACTTTCTCTTGTTTACACATGCAGACTTATATCTAGATATATGGATCTACAAGTATCTTACTGATAGATATATTTACTAAGCTGGGCTAAGTACGGCACAAGAACAAAGAGAAGGAACTGAAAGAATTAAAAGACTATATTGGAGTCATCCAAGGGATTATAAACATGCCAATCTGCTTTGAAAATCAGTAACCGAAATCCTACATTTTATCAGCTGCTTTGGGTCCATTGATAACAACCGCAAGAATGGTTATAAACCAATGACAAGACTTTTTTTATTTTATTTCAATAGATTACCTCAGATTTTTCGCATGTTTATGGGTTGTTAACGCTAAGTCACGTGAGCTCAAACCGACTGAGTGGCATCATTTGAAGAGAAAGAAATACAATAACCTGTACTATTAAATACATTTCATTATCCAACTCAGTTAAGTACCATCCATTATAGATGCTTAGGCGATCACGTCTCGAAAGACACATGACTGACTGGGAAGATTATCTCGAAGTAGGTTGCCATTACTTTCTGCGGTAGACTGGGTCCTAGCCAAAGATATAGAACCCAATCTGTCCTGTTATTTAACTCATAGGTAGAAGAGGAAGAGATGTATTATTAAGTAGTAATTAGTGGGGGATCAGTTTATTACTTCATAACAATAGAAACCTGAACCCCCACTTTATGCCCAGTAGAAGTCTTAATCATGTTTTCAACTATTATATTCAGTCAGTCAGTTAAGTGACATACGTGATACACACTTTGGACAATCCTGTCTCGAAAGAAGTTGCCATTACTTTTTGCGGTAGATTGGTTGCAAGCCAAGGCTATAGAATAATTAATACCTTTCCCAAGGGTATTTTCGCGTAAGTGAAAGCAAGGAAAAATATCCTTGGGAAAGATATTAATCCGTTTCTTCCCTCCAGTTATGGGTTAAATAACACGACAGATTGGGTTATATAGCCTTGACTATAGAACCCAATCTAGGGCACGGGAAATAATGAAAAAGAATTGTTTGCATATAGTGTGTTGGAATGGACTCCTTCAGGCTATCTTACCCAAAACACACCACTGCCGCTACGGTTACCGTATAAGTGGTATTCCTAGGACCCTAATATGGACATGGCAGTGATCGTGATTGTATATCTGCGGACTTAGTTTAGAAGAAAAGGTGTTGGGATATAACAATTCTTTTTGAAAAAAAGACCCATTTCAGTTCACGCATATTCTTCTAATGTGCCGTGTTCCCTCAGGGCGTAAGCGGTCATGGCTCCCCACAACTTTCCGTTCCATGTAGCTAATAATTTTTTTTTATCTGTTATATCACCTCAGGCCATGTTCCATTATTCATTTACTCAAGCTCATTATGTTTTCCTCTGCCTTCAATCTTTCCTGTGAGTATCAGATTTTCTAAGCCCTTTTTCCTCATTATGTGCTCTCGAAGTCTCAATTATTTCTTCCTTATCTTAAATATAAGTTAACATTTTGTTTCCATTTTCTCTAAAACTTCGTCGTTGCTTACATGTTCAGCCCATGGTATCCTCAGTATCCTTTTATAGAATAACACTTTTGTTGCTTCAAGTCTTTTCACCTTCTTTGATAAGATTACACAGTACTCACTGCGATACAGGTAGGACAGGTATCACTTGACAGTTTAGGACTTTTCCTTGTTTTTAGCGAAATTTTTCTCTATTTTTAGTACACTAATTGTGTTTTGGAATGTATCTATGGTGATCGCAATATGCCTTCGGATTTCAGTGTCGTAATTTATGATTAAGATTGTCGGCTCTGTTCTTCAATCACCTGATTGCGCTGTCTTAAGCTTCTTCTTCTAGGTGCCCTGTCCCTTCAGGACGTAGGCGATCATAGTTCTCCACATCTCCCTATCCCTTGTGGCTCTTAGTATGTTTGCTCCTGTTACACCTCACAACTCCTATTCCGTCATCCACCTGATCAGGCCCTGCAAATATGTTATCCGCTGCCTTCCTCTGTCTCTTTTTCCTTCTATCCGCCCAGTCAGTATCAGGTTCTCCAAGCCCTCCTTCCTCATTGCGTGTCCCAGGAACTTCAGTTGTCTCTTCCTGATGCTCAGTATTAATTTCCTTTTTCTTGCCATTCTTTCCAACACCTCATCGTTGCTTGCATGCTCAGTCTACGATATCTGCAGTATCCTTCTGTAGAACCACATTTTCGTTTGCTTCAAGTTTTGTCCTCATTTTCGATGATATTGTCCAGCATTCACTGCCGTATTGAAGAACTGACATCACATAGCAATCCAGCACTCTTTTCTTTGTTTCTAGTGAAATTTTCCTGTGTGTTAGTACTTTACTCAGCTTCTGGAACGCGTCCTTTGTCATGCCAATTCGCCTTCGGATCTCTGTGTCGCACTTTCCATCTCCTTTTAGAATACTTCCAAAGTATTTAAATTTTTGTACTTGCTTGATTCTGGTATCCCCCATGTTATGTCGTGAGTAAGAATAAATAACTCAACAACAGGAATAGGTTAATTGTTGTATTCCGTGAAAATAGTATTTACAAAGGTTATTAGTATCCAATACAAGAATAAGGGTTAATCGTCTCAACCGTCGTAAGACGTAGTATGAGCAATGGGTACTTCCGAGTCGTCACCGGAAGTCTACGACTGACTTGTCGATCGACTGCTCGGCACCCTCCCCTACGTAGATGCCACCATTACTTTACATAGTAATGGAATAGTTCATTATAGCCGAATAGGCGCGGGCGTCCCAACACCCCACCTGTGCTAGTGATGAATAAATAGCGTTGTTTCATGCTGTGTAACGTCAAGGAAGAAAAAAGAGGACGCGTCGTTGAATTTGGTAGTTTTATAGTCGGTGTTATGTAATCCATACACGGAAAGCGATTGTCCCTCTCTTTAGCCAATCAGCCTCCGCGTTTTAGTCAGTGCTTGATTAATCGTATTTTTTTGACTGACTAGCCTCATTACAAAACTGATCGTCCGAATCCTGATGAATAGAGCAAGTAGAATCAGGCCAGAGATAGGACAAGAACAGTGCGGGTTCGTCAAGGACACTAGAACAAGAACGCATTATTTATGATTGGGTTGCTATCCGAAATGGCAATACAAATGAGGAAGGACGTGTGCCTATGTTTTTTCGATTATGTGAAGGCGTTCGACAAAATACGCCACAAAGAACTGATAGAAATGCTCAGCAACCTCGACATATTTGGGAAAGACATAAGTGTAATCAAGAATCTCTACTGACAGCAAACCGCCTGCATACGGACAGGTGACGAATTCAACAGATATACAAAAATAGAAAGGGGCGTAAGACAAGGGTGTGTCTTTTCAGCGGATCTATTTAACTTGTGCAGCGTGGCTATTATGAGAACCTTAGATGTTATGCCAGGATTCGTTATCGGAGGCCACAATTTGAATAACATAAAATACGCAGATGATACAGTGCTGATAGCAGACACTTAAAAGAAACTACAAGACCTCTGACAGAAGGTAGCTGAAGAAAGTGACAAAAAAGGGCCACAAATAAACTGCAAGAAAACCGAATGCACGGTTATCAGCAAAAAAGCAGGCCAAAATGGCAAATACAGGTAAGAGATACTAAAATCGAGCAGGTACAAAAATGTAAATACCTTGAAATTCTTCTAACAGAAAACGGAGAGTGCGACACAGAGATCCGAAGGCGAATTGGCATGGCGTAGGACGCATTCCAGAAGCTAAGTAGAGTATTAAGAGACAGGAAACTTATATATGTTGCGTATATATATGCTTATGTATGAATATGTGTGTGTATTCACCGAACTGATGTAATTATGTATTTTTTCGTAAATTTTCTCTTTTAAACGAGCGATCTTTATTTTTATTCCGTTTTTTAAGACCTTTGTGAATTTCATTCGTGTAAAATCTTCTGTACAATAAAGACGGAAGCTGATGATGGTTCGCCTGAAATAGGTCAAACTTCCGATTTACCATGAAGTAACGTGTCTGCCTTATTTTTTTCTTATATATATATATATATATATACTACGCTACCATGGTTTCGATCTTTTCAGTTTGTCAGGTGATATGTATTTCAATAGTTATCACCTGACGAAACCGGAAATGTCGAAACCATGTTGGCGTAATATGGTGCTCTTCCCACTTAAATATCTAAAACTTCTACGCTAAAACTTAATTTTCCTTCAAATATGTATTGAGCACTTTCTAATACAACTGTTTATTGGTCTACTTTAAATCTAATTGAAATCTGACAGATAACCTTTTAGCATATATATATATATTGGGCAGGTATAATGACAATATACACGCTAAAAAGTCTGCCTTCTTCTACCGAACACCCATAGCCCAGAGGTAGAATCGCCAACTGACGCCAATTCAGTCGGGTTTCAATCCTGGGTTAAAAGCAATCGGAGTCTAACCGTACTGATGAGCTGTGATACAGCGAAACAGATCTCTCTGCGGATGACTATATATATATATATATATATATATGGAGAGAGAGTGAGAGGGGAGATTGTAAATTAGTTTTTTAAAAAAATGATATATCTATCAATTGTGCTTATATATTAGGACTTTATATTTAAGCTGCCCTAACTTTGTTTATATACAACTATCCCAACACTATATTGTGTATAATCATATTTCTGTGCGTGTGTGGGCATGTTTCTGTGTGTAGATATATATGACTGTATGCCTGTTAACACGTGTGTGCATCTCTGCAGTTTTTAAAACTGTTTTTTCTCACTTTCCTGACGATGTGAATTTTTATCAAAGTGAGAAAATATTTGAATTCAATCAATATCGAAATCGCTGTCCCTTGTATTCGCCATAAATGAACTAAGATTGTCAACTTGAAAATAGTGTAAAAATAAGGAAGAATCCTTCACTCAATTTCAAATGACAATTAATCAACGCTTAATTACCCTGGTTAATATTTAATTAGCTAATTACAGAAGGATAACGTGTATTAATTAATACAATAAATTATTAACACCTTTTTAACTGTAATAAAAATCCTAATTAATTAAAATTATCGAAAGCTAGGCATTGTAACTATTAATGTATTTTTCGTAATTAAAGGTGGTGGTCCCAAAGGCTTCATTTTTTATTGAAGAAAAATTCGAGATGGAAAATGTTAAACTCCAAAATCATGGTTAAAAGAAATTTATAAAAAATAATGTTTTTTGTTTTTGACTCTACGAAGCTGAATATATCAGGCCAGAGTTAATTTCCTTTGTTAAAAGTCCAATTGAAATTAGACATTATTTCACTTTCATATGCCATATCATTTCAAGGTGCGGCTGAACATAGCCCTCCACAGCTTTCTTTCTTTTTTTACCGTTTACCGTTCTCCTTTTTTTCATCTTTAACCATCTATTCCCACGAACTCTATCTTTCTTTTAATTTTACTCTGTTCAGTATGCCCTGTGAGTGCTAAATTCTCTAATCTTCTTTTCTCATTATATGCCCCTCATTATATATACATGATATTCTCAATATTTTCCGATTGAACTACTAATCCTTCTTTTCAATTCTTTACTTTATCTATTGATTAATTGATTCGTTTTCTACCACTTATTCTTTTGCAGATTATTAAAGTCAGAAAATATTTTTAGATTGCATTTTTTTTTGTATTATAATAACGGGTTAGTGATTCAAGTTTTACTGATTACGCCATAGCTGGGTGATAAAAGGTGGGTTCATCAGTCAGTTAAGTGCCATACGTGATACACGCTTGGGCGATCATGTCTCGAAAGAGACACGATTGACTGGGCAGAAGATTATCCCGCAGTAGGTTGCCATTGCTTTCTGCGGTAGACTGGTTGCTGACCAAGGCTATAGAACCCAGTCTGTCCTGCTATTTAACCCATAACTGGAAGGAAGAGACGGATTAATACCTTTCCCAAGGGTATTTGAGCGAAAGTGAGTACAACAGATTCAACTGGAATTCGAACTCGGCTCCCCGGTTTCTCGTCCCGAGCCGATATCCACTATACCACAACGCACATCCTTCATACCATTCCAAAAAGATATTTGCGCATAAGTGAATATAAGAGACCTAGCTCGCCTCTATCCAATTAACAATTCCGAGCTATTATTTATTAAACCAACTCTGGATATCTCAAAAGCCTTTGACAGAGTCTGGCATGCTGGCCTTCTATGCAAGCTACGGTGTTATTTTATCATTGGACAATTGTTTGATCTAATCCAGTCATTCCTTTCAAATCGCATAATGAAAGCTTCCCAATACTATCATACGATCGCAAGTCTCCGTCAAGGCTCTTTTCTAGGTCGTACGCTTTATCTGATCTTCATTAACGATCTGCCCGATGTAATCAAATCCCGAGTAGGCATCTACGCTGACAACACCACCGTTTACTCTCGCCTCGATCAAAAAATCTGCTAAGGCTAACAATGTGAACCTCGTTGCTGAGCTTGAAAAGGACCTCTAATCTGTGGTGGACTAGGGTAAGAAATATCTCGTGAATTTTAATGCTACTAAAACAAAGCTGCTATCTGTTAACCATCACAGACAATCGCTCCTACCCCAATTAGCATGGATCAGGCTAGTCTCCCTGAAAGCAAAGCACTGCGCCTCCTCGGCCTAACTCTCTCAACAGACCTCAACTGGAATGACTATATCGAATCAAAGCTAAATCCGCTGCTAAGAAAGTTGATTCACTGTGGAGGGCCAGAACGTTTTTCCCAACAAAACCCACCTGCATACATATAAATCTACCATCCGCCCATGTATTGAATACTGCTGCCACATTTGGTCGGGTGCCTTTGTTAATCGGGGTTCTTGACAAAATCCATCGGAGAATCTGTAATGTGATCGATCCCGACTTGGTAGCTCAGCAATTTCTCACCAGTGTAATGTGGCTTCCCTATGTCCCTTTCACTGCTTCTTCTCCGATGAACTTAGCTCACTGGTGCCCCATCTGCATGAATTTACTCGACCTACTAAACGAGCAACTAGGTCCCACCCTTTTACAGTGAAACTAATAAAATGTAACCTCAACTTCTACTCCAATAGTTTCTTTTCTCGCACTTTCCGTCTGTAGAATTCCCTTCCCTGACAGCTACAATCTTCAAGAATTTAAATGTAAGGTCAATAGTCATCTATCTCTCTGACTCGCATCCTTTCCCTCATGCTTTTTTCCACTCTCATCAGACCGGTATTCTCATCTTTCTCTAACCCAATTTCGGACACCCTCTATAACTTGTCTCTCTATTTCTCATCACTTTCCTATGTGACCCCCTCTACAGCAGTTGCAGTAAAACTGCCTTGCTTGGGGTGAAATGATTAAAAAAATTACGTACATCCAAGATTAGAGCACCTGGTATTCCGAAGCATTCACCTATCCAGGTACTAACCAGGCATAACGTTGTGTATAACATAGGTAATCTTCTGGGAACCGGTGTTTCAGCGTGATATGTCCGTAAGCCTTCTTCACATGTGAAGCGATTATCCATCATTCACACCGTTATACGAAATTATATGTTTCATAAATGCTTAGGTAACCGGAATTATTCGTCCAAGCCTAACTGTTAAGCGTTCACCACATCTTTATCACTGGTAATGAAAATTTACCTTTTGTTTACAGGAAGGATGATGGTGTAATAAACTGAGGAATCGAAGAGTTTTCGAATTCTGGTCGAGTTCATTACATTCATCTACGAAAGGAATGAATCTGTCTCTTCTCCCGTCAGCTATGGGTAAATAGCAGCGCAGATTGGGTTATATAGCCTTGGGTGGAACCGGTCTAGGAAAAGGGATATTGATTGAGTAGTGTTACATATTGATTGAATACCGTTGAAGACTAAAATTCTTTTCAAGAAAATAAATTTTTAGAAAATTACAATTTAATGGAAGTTAACTTGTAAATTATTTTAGTAATTTTTTTTTACATTCTGCTTTTTTATGCAGCACTGGTTCCAGTTGTCATGTACAATTCGTTTGCACAGTTACCAAAGGGTTAACCTTCCCACCCAGTCGTGTATGCTTTCTGAACTAACCTTCACTATTCGTTTATTCTATGATTGATTTATCTTTATCTTGTTTGCATTTTCGACTTGCGTGTGTCCTATTGATCTTGAGTTTTTTATAATTGTTATTCAAGAAAGAACTGTGGAAAGATATTCCTTAAATATGGAATTCCTTTCACTTACATACGCACTAATACCCTTAAGAAAAGTATTAATCCGTCTCTTCCCTCCAGATATGGGTTAAATAATAGCACAGATTGGGTTCTATAGCCTTGGCTGGCAACCAGTCTACCACAGAACGCAGTAGCAAAGTACTGCGGGATAATCTTCTGCCCAGTCAGTCATGTCTCTTTCGAGACATGATCGCCCAAGGCGTGTATCATGTATGGCACTTAAATGACTGACTGACAGAATATAATAGTTGGAATCATCAATAATTCTACTGGTCATAAAGTGGGGGATCGGTTTTCTGTTGTTATTAAGTAATAATCTGATCTCCCACTAATTCCTACGTAATAATATAAGACATCTCTTCCCCCTCTAGCTATGTCAAATAACAGGACAGATCGAGTTCTATAGCCTTGGTTGGCAAACAGTCTACCGCAGAAAGCAATGGCAACCTACTTCGGGATAATCTTCTGCCCAGTCAGTCATGTATCTTTCGAGACATGATCGCCCAAGGCATGTATTACGTATGGCACTTAACTGACTGTGGAAAGAAATTGTTGTGTGATGCATTTTGTCCTTTAGGACTTCATCTGACGGAAGTGATATTTGCATTGACGTCATTATACGTGCGCATGAAGAAGAGGGGCGCTGACATTTTCAAATGGTTAGAACTTTCGCTCTTCGACCATGAAGTTTGGGTTCGAATCTTACCATGTTTGATTTATCAGGTTATTTCTTGATGTTAACTATTTGTCCATATCTGGGACCCTAACAGGTGCTATCACTCCGGGTCAGAGTAGGCTTAGGAACAACAGCAAATAAGAGGCGGTTCTACGCTCCTCAAAACCTCCCGATCAGAAGCCTTGCTGCCGGATATAATATATCGTCATACCCAGAACGTCGTTTGAAAGCCTGGGATGTGACAGGCTCTTGAGGAAAGCAAGAGACTACAGTAAGTAAATCGTAGTTATAATGGCAAGGAAACTAGAGTAAAAGTATTAATTTATAGTCGCAACATTTCATTCTCAGACGCTTCATATTGTTACGAAGATGCATTTATATGCAAAAAAAAAATAATAATGTATAAAATGTTATAGTAATGGATTCTATTGAGTCCTAAGTGTTATTCTAAAAACAAATTTAATTCAGGAAATAGTCGTAAAAATAAGAAAAATTAGAAACAGAACGTTTGAAAGATTGTAGAATGTTCTAGTAGAATCTAGAGAGTTCGAAAGGTTCTAGAAGTATGCAAATTAGGTGTTAGCTTCTTTAAAATAGGTTTTGGGCAGGGAGGAGTCGGTTGATAGCAGGATGGGTTGACTTCATCAGCTACGGTTTTGATTCAAGGATGTATATCTAGCCGAAAGAATCTCTCTAAGTCGACGAAAAAAACTAAACTTGAAACAGTTGATTAAAGGGTGTGCTGACCTCATCAGCTCCGATTTCGATTCAAGGATTTATATCCAACCGAAAGAATCTCTCTAAGTAAAGTCAACGACAAACTAAAACTTGAAAGAGTTGTTAAAAGGATTTGCTGTCATTATAAATACCGTCTTTGATTCAAGGATTTATAAGAAGTGGCCGACCAACTAAAACATGAAAGAGAACCTCATGGAACTATATGGGTAAATACATATTTTTGACTCTTTCATTGACCAAGCTAATAATTATTCTTTATATACACATTTAAGGATTTCCAAAAAGTATAACACTTAATTCTTCTTCTTCTTCAGGACATAGGCGATCATGATCTTCCACTTTTCCTTATCCCTGTTGGCTCTGAGCATGCCTTCTCCTGTTACACCATGCAACCCTCGTTCCATCATCTACCTGATTAGGTCCTTCAAATATGTTATCCGTTGCTTTCCCCTGTCTCTTTTTCCCTCTATCTAGCCTATTAGTATCAGATTCTCCAAACCCTCTTTCCTCATTGCATGTCCCAGGAACTTCAGCTGTCTCTTCCTGATGTTCAATATTAATTTTCTTTTTGTTTCCATCATTTCTAAGATCTCATCATTGCTCACATGCTCGATCCATGATATTTGCAGCATCTATCTGTAGAACCACATTTCAGTTGCTTCAAGTTTTTTCTTCATCTTTGATTGTATTGTCCAGCATTCACTGCCATATTGAAGGACGAACAGCACGTAGCAATCCAGTACTCTCTTCTTAGTTTCTAGCGAAATTGTCCTGTTTCTTAATATTTTACTCAACTTCTGGAATGCTTCCTTCGCCATGCCAATTCACCTTCGGATCTCTGTGTCGCACTTTCCGTCTTCTTTTATAACACTTCCTAGGTATTTAAATTTTTGTACCTGCTTGATTCTGGTATCCCCGACTTGTATTTGGCATTTTGAGCTGCCCTTTTCACTGATGACCATATCTTCCCCTTCTTTCTTCGTAAGACTTGCCAGTAATAAACTCTGTGTCTTGTTTTGAATGCAACAAAAACTGTGCATTTGTTAATATTTTATGTTTTTGTAAATTAAATATTTTTCTGTATTGCAACACTGAATTTTGGTCAATCATTTTTATCTCTTTTGTTACATTTAACACGTAACAAAATTCTGATTTAAAGTTTACATTATTTAATTCACTTCGGCTATTTGCACACAGAAAAGAGAACCTCAACCCGTACCAAACCTGAGGAGGGGTTATGCTCTCAAAGACGATCCTGACCTCAGTCACGGAACTGGGGTTGTCATACTCTATATTTACAAGACAGCGGATCAGACCAAGAATAGAATATTACTACCACATCTGAGCCGGTGTTACTCAATCGTCACTGTCCAGCCTTGAGAGAGTTCAAAAGCGCCTACACTGCCTTGTGCTGGAAGAATTGTTCTCTATCCTGCAACCCTTATCCCATAGACTAAATTTCGCCGATTTTATCTCTATTACTATGGCAGAGGTTCGAACGAGTTACATTCGTTATATCCACCGATACGTACAGCTTGGACTCACCATGCCGTGTTCATGGTGGTAGACCCTCCCCATTCCCTTCGAGTTAAATAAAAAGCACGTTTCACTCAAAACTGCTTCTTCACCAGAACTGTTACTTTGTGGAACAACTCCGGAGAGGATGTTTCCCTGGCAACTACAATCTTGATCTTTTTAAGTCCCGGGTAAACCGATATTTATCATTCCCATCATACTCTTAATAACCTCTTACTTCCACTTACCTTAAAATCTAATTCAGAAACGATACACCTTAGACCTTTCTATTTGGTGAACTATTGGTACACGGACAGGATGCTGAATGCACTTTTGCTGAAGGACAGAAAAGTAAAAAAAAACAAAAAAAACAAGAGAGAAGCAGAAAAAACACAATCCTGAACGGCCATAAAACCAAACAGATTAAAAAAAAAAGATATACGCAATTTAAAATATATAATAATCATAATCAAAATAAATTTACAATATCTTCATTTGACGACTAAAATAGAGAAAAATAAATACACTTTTTAAATAGGTTTCTTTAGTAGATTTACAACGTAAACAAACAAAAAATATGCATAAAAACTTTTTTTTTAATCTCGGTAAATCTTAAGTGGCAAATTGGTAAATTGGTCTTTAAATAACGTGTGAAGGAATGTTGTCGTGTATGTTCGACGTTGCGTCCGTTTGGCTTTATTTCCGTTCGGCGCTGGGTTCGTTCGATATTATGTCCATTCGGTATTGCGTCCGTTCGAATTCATGACTATCCAGCATTGTGTCCACTCTGTTTTGTGTCCTTTCGGCTTTATGCCTATTCCTCATTGTGTCCGTTCGGATTTATGCATATTCAACATTGTGTCTACTCTGCTTTGTGTCCGTTTGCCATTGTGTCTACTCTGCTTTGTGTCCGTTCGCCATTGTGTCCGTTCTGTTTTATGTCCATTAGGCACTTTGTCCGTTCGGCTAGATGTCCGTTCGGCATTGTGTCCACTCTCCTTTGTGTCCGTTCGGCATTGTGTCCATTTTACTTTGTGTCCGCTCGGCATTGTGTCCGTTCTGTTTTATGTCCATTAGGCACTTTGTCCACTCTACTTTGTGTCCGTTCGGCATTGTGTCCGTTCGGTTTTATATCCATTCCGCATTGTGTCCACTCTGTTTTGTGTCCGTTTGCTTTTATGTCCGTAAACAAAAAAAGAAAAAGAAAAAACAAAGAAAGAGAAAAAGTTTCACTTAATTATATAACGTCAGAATGTAAACACTTAATATGCTAGACTCGGTAACTACTGCGACATATATAAAGGTCAGAATTTACTGTGTTCTTTTGCCAAGGAAAATATCTCATGAACTGCTTCGTAACTAAAATAGTTGCTATTTTCTCACTGGTACCAAGGGTCTGGGTTCGAATTTAGGTAAAAAATATCTAGCATTCAAAATGTTTCTTTTAGAATTAGGTCGGTTATTTTCACCTATATTAGTATTACAAAATATTTTTCCTCAATTTATATTGAATGATTGATTTGTTTTTACGGTTTATCAACCTTATTGATTTTATTTAAAACCGAAAAATATTTTGGAATTCTAAGAATGTTTTGGTGACACTAATGGTTTTCTAATATAATAATATAACCTTACTATTTAACCCATAAATAGAAAGAGAAGAGATGGATTTATAACTTTCCTAAATGTATTTGCACGTGAGTATAACGAACCCGTCTGGAATTCGAACTCGGATCTCTTTTTTCTCATTCTTAATTTTATTTATTACACAACCCCCACATCTATGTTTACAGCAGCTGGAATTCCAGAGCGGTCAAACATCTAGGTATGACCAGGTTCTACATTGCATAATTTCGGTGATCAGATGACAACCGGTGTTTTAATGTGATATGGCTGTAAGCTCCCGATTTAGGTTCAACTTAGTAAATATCCATCTCAAAATGTAGGTGCATATGTATTTGTGCATTAGCGTGGGTATACATTTTAATAACTTTCGGACGAATTCATACATGGTTACTTTTCCTTTTCCATTTTCCTTTCCGCCATATTTGTCTCTGTGTGATTTCACTTTTTCACAAACTTTCAACATAAAGAAACAAAAATACGAGTCATAAAAAAAAGGTGAGAAAAGAAATTCGGATTAGAAATGGTTGAATTAAAAATATGTGAATAGGAAGTAGAAAGGGGAAAATTACAAAGGTTTTGAAATAACAGAGAAAGAATAAAAACGCCCGTAACCGTCTCTTTTATCATCGACGACGCTTTTCCCCCTAGTTCTAAATAATTTCTTTTCAATTTCCCGAGGGATTTGAAGAAACCAGACGATCGCAGAAAGAGGTTCCTCCTGGGCAAGACGTTTCAGGGTGTCAGCGTACAATTGATTTAATAAAAAAAAATGGAAAGGAAAAACGATTCATTAAATTTTCTTGTGCTTTTAGGCTTGTTTTCTGTAGTATTAATCTTTTTTTCTTTCTCTCGTTTTTTTTTTAATCGGAGTAAAAATAAGTAACTATATTCGTCGATCTTTCATGTACACCTATACCCGTCTGTCATTATTTTGAAAAGAAAAAAGTAAAATGAATTATTTTTTTGTTCATAAAGAATACTTGTATATTTTATAAAGGTAAACACTATTTATTGGTTTTGCGTTAGGATTAAATTTTAAGCAAAGAGTTTTTATTCATTTCGTACTGACACGTGACTTGTTCTCCATACTGACAATGATTTGATACATATCAACGTTCGCAACTGTATCTATATATATATATATATATATATATATATATATATATATATATATATATAGAACATACATAAAAAAAATATGTGATACCTAATGTTGAAAATGAATTTCAACAATGAAAAATCGTTCTTGAATTATTTAATTTTATCTTTTATTTGTTTTTTTTTTCGTTTTTTTTTATTTTGTTTTTGTTTGTTTTATTTTCTGTTTGTTTTCTTTCAAACTAATAGATTGGATTTAATATTTCCAGTAAGCAAAATTTTCGGTCGTCCGTAAAGTTTATACTGATTTTTAAGGAAAATTAGAACATAAAACAAAATTATGTCGTTAAATATTTATTTAAATAAATATGAACCATTTTGTTACACAACATTTTTTTTATTTTTCCTTCAACTTAAAGATTATGTCTATCAAAATTTTAGTGGTTTCTCGGTAAAGAACTTATTAAGGTTGTTTTCTGACATCCAAAGAATTATTTTTTTTTACCATTGAGATTATTTTGAAAGAACCAGAATAAATGAAAATCTGAAGGAGCAATGTCTGGTGAATATGATGGGTGGGGCAACACATCCCATCCAGGCTGCAACAAATTTTGCCGGGTCACCAAATAAATGTAAGTTCTAGCATTATTCTGATAGAAAAAAAAACCTTTCCTGTTCCACAATTCTATACGTTTTTTTTTTTAATTGATGCCTTTAATTCGTCCAGTTGCGAGCAGTACTTTTCAGAATCAATTGACTGGTTACATGGAAGATCATAGTACAGGATTCCTTTCGGATGAAAACTTGCTTTTGGGGTGGCTAAAATTCGCTCATGTCGCTTACCACAGGATCTTTTTCGCAAAATATTGTTATAAACGATATATTTCTCATCACCCACTACAATTTGCTTAAAAAAACTGTGCATTTTCATTGTGTTTATACAGTAAATTACAGAAATGCTATTCAAAAGATTCTTTTCACTCAGATCATGTGGTACCCAAACATTGTAGCAATTTGAGTAGCTAAGCTTGACTAAGTGCCCTTGGGTGTTGGATTTGATAAATTTAGTGTTTCTGTCAATTTCTGTGTTGTGTAATGTGGGTTATTCTCAATCAATATCTTGATTTGTTTGTCATCTGTAGCGAGGGATCTGCTTTATGTTAGCTAAAGCACCTTCACTGTACACTGTACTTATCTTTTTTGTTGCCTGTGACACATTTTCACTTTTACGGTAATGAAAAGACGCATCAAGTGTCTAAAATGCACCTTATAATCTTCCATTTTCATAGGGATGCAAAACTTATGCAAATTAAGAAATTTTAAACTTTCTTTCTCAAGAGATAATTTGACTGTACTCTGAACGGAAATGTAACCATGTTTCAAAACAATGGAAACAATTTCATGTGTTTTTTTAATCGTATCACCCCGAGCAAGGCAGTAACGCCACTGATATGCAGGGTGCTACATAAGAGTAAAAAGATTAGAGGGATGCATAAGAGTAAAAGGATTAAAGGGCTACATAAGAGTAAAAATATTAGGGGGCTGCAAAAGAGTAAAAAGATTAGGGGGCTACATAAGAGTAAAAAGATTAGGGGCTGCAAAAGAGTAAAAAGATTAGGGGGCTGCAAAAGAGTAAAAAAATTAGAGGGCTACATAAGAGTAAAAAGATTAGAGGGATGGCGGGTGAGTAAAAAGATAAGGGGGCTGCAAAAGAGTAAAAAGATTAGGGGGCTGCATAAGAGTAAAAAGATTAGGGGTTGCATAAGAGTAAAAAGATTAAAGTGCTACATAAGAGTAAAAAGATTAGAGGCTAAGCATAAGAGTAAAAAGATTAGGGGGCTAAGTATAAGAGTAAAAAGATTAGGGGCTGCATAAGAGTAAAAAGATTAGGAGGCTACATAAGAGTAAAAAGATTAGGGAGCTACATAAGAGTAAAAAGATTAGGAGGCTACATAAGAGTAAAAAGATTAGGGGGCCAAGTATTAAAGAGTAAAAAGATTAGGGGGCTGCATAAGAGTAAAAAGATTAGCTTACATAAGAGTAAAAAGATTAGAGGGCTACATAAGAGTAAAAAGATTAGGGGGCTACATAAGAGTAAAAACATTAGGGGCTGCATAAGAGTAAAAAGATTAGAGGCTACATAAGAGTAAAGATTAGGGGTCTACATATGAGTAAAAAGATTAGAGGGCTACATAAGAGTAAAAAGATTAGGAGGCTACATAAGAGTAAAAAGATTAGGGGCTACATAAGAGTAAAAAGATTAGGAGGCTACATAAGAGTAAAAAGATTAGGGGCCAGCATAAGAGTAAAAAGATTAGGGGGCTACATAAGAGTAAAAAGATTAGAGGGCTGCAGAAGAGTAAAAAGATTAGTGGGCTGCAGAAGAGTAAAAAAATTAGAGGGCTACATAAGAGTAAAAGATTAGAGGGATGCATAAGAGTAAAAAGATTAGGGGGCTGTATAAGAGTAAAATATTAGGGCTGCATAAGAGTAAAAGATTAGTTGCATAAGAGTAAAAAGATTAAAGAGCTACATAAGAGAAAAGATTAGAGGCTACATAAGAGTAAAAAGATTAGCTACATAAGAGTAAAAAGATTAGGGGGCTGCATAAGAGTAAAAAGATTAGGAGGCTACATAAGAGTAAAAAGATTAGGGAGCTACATAAGAGTAAAAAGATTAGGAGGCTACATAAGAGTAAAAAGATTAGGGGGCTACATAAGAGTAAAAAGATTAGGGGGCTACATAAGAGTAAAAGATTAGCTGCATAAGAGTAAAAAGATTAGGAGGCTACATAAGAGTAAAAAGATTAGGGGCTACATAAGAGTAAAGATTAGGGGGCTGCATAAGAGTAAAAAGATTAGAGGCTACATAAGAGTAAAAAGATTAGGGGGCTACATAAGAGTAAAAAGATTAGGGGGCTGCATAAGAGTAAAAAGATTAGAGGCTACATAAGAGTAAAAAGATTAGGGGGCTACATAAGAGTAAAAAGATTAGGGTCTACGTAAGAGTAAAAAGATTAGGAGGCTACATAAGAGTAAAAAGATTACGGGACTACATAAGAGTAAAAAGATTAGGGGACTACATAAGAGTAAAAAGATTAGAGGGCTGCAGAAGAGTAAAAAGATTAGGGGGCTGCATAAGAGTAAAAAGATTAAAGTGCTACATAAGAGTAAAAAGATTAGGAGGCTACATAAGAGTAAAAAGATTAGGGGCTACATAAGAGTAAAAAGATTAGGGGGCTGCATAAGAGTAAAAAGATTAGAGGCTACATAAGAGTAAAAAGATTAGGGAGCTACATAAGAGTAAAAAGATTAGGAGGCTACATAAGAGTAAAAAGATTAGGGGGCTACATAAGAGTAAAAAGTGATTAGGGCTGCATAAGAGTAAAAAAGATTAGGGGGCTACATAAGAGTAAAAAGATTAGAGGGCTACATAAGAGTAAAAAGATTAGGGGGCTACATAAGAGTAAAAACATTAGGGGGCTGCATAAGAGTAAAAAGATTAGGAGGCTACATAAGAGTAAAAAGATTAGGGGTCTACATATGAGTAAAAAGATTAGAGGCTACATAAGAGTAAAAAGATTAGGAGGCTACATAAGAGTAAAAAGATTAGGGGGCTACATAAGAGTAAAAAGATTAGGAGGCTACATAAGAGTAAAAAGATTAGGGGCTACATAAGAGTAAAAAGATTAGGGGCTACATAAGAGTAAAAAGATTAGAGGGCTGCAGAAGAGTAAAAAGATTAGTGGGCTGCAGAAGAGTAAAAATTAGAGGGCTACATAAGAGTAAAAAGATTAGAGGGATGCATAAGAGTAAAAAGATTAGGGGGTTGTATAAGAGTAAAAATATTAGGGGCTGCATAAGAGTAAAAAGATTAGGGGGCTGCATAAGAGTAAAAAGATTAAAGAGCTACATAAGAGTAAAAAGATTAGGAGGCTACATAAGAGTAAAAAGATTAGGGGCTACATAAGAGTAAAAAGATTAGGGGGCTGCATAAGAGTAAAAAAAAAAAGATTAGGAGGCTACATAAGAGTAAAAAGATTAGGAGCTACATAAGAGTAAAAAGATTAGGAGGCTACATAAGAGTAAAAAGATTAGGGGGCTACATAAGAGTAAAAAGATTAGGGGGCTAAGAAGAGTAAAAAGATTAGGGGGCTGCATAAGAGTAAAAAGATTAGGAGGGCTAAGAGAAGAGTAAAAAGATTAGGGGGCTACATAAGAGTAAAAAGATTAGGGGCTGCATAAGAGTAAAAAGATTAGAGGCTACATAAGAGTAAAAAGATTAGGGGCTACATAAGAGTAAAAAGATTAGGGGGCTACATAAGAGTAAAAACATTAGGGGGCTGCATAAGAGTAAAAAGATTAGGAGGCTACATAAGAGTAAAAAGATTAGGGTCTACATATGAGTAAAAAGATTAGAGGGCTACATAAGAGTAAAAAGATTAGGAGGCTACATAAGAGTAAAAAGATTAGGGGGCTACATAAGAGTAAAAAGATTAGGAGGCTACATAAGAGTAAAAAGATTAGGGGCTACATAAGAGTAAAAGATTAGGGCTAGTATAAGAGTAAAAAGATTAGAGGGCTGCAGAAGAGTAAAAAGATTAGTGGGCTGCAGAAGAGTAAAAAAATTAGAGGCTACATAAGAGTAAAAAGATTAGAGGATGCATAAGAGTAAAAAGATTAGGGGGCTGTATAAGAGTAAAAATATTAGGGGGCTGCATAAGAGTAAAAAGATTAGGGGCTGCATAAGAGTAAAAAGATTAAAGAGCTACATAAGAGTAAAAAGCATTAGGAGGCTACATAAGATAAAAAGATTAGGGGGCTACATAAGAGTAAAAAGATTAGGGGCTGCATAAGAGTAAAAAGATTAGGAGGCTACATAAGAGTAAAAAGATTAGGGAGCTACATAAGAGTAAAGATTAGGAGGCTACATAAGAGTAAAAAGATTAGGGGCTACATAAGAGTAAAAAGATTAGGGGGCTACATAAGAGTAAAAAAGATTAGGGCTGCATAAGAGTAAAAAGATTAGGAGGCTACATAAGAGTAAAAAGATTAGGGGGCTACATAAGAGTAAAAAGATTAGGGGGCTGCATAAGGAGTAAAAAGATTAGGAGGCCACATAAGAGTAAAGATTAGGGGCTACATAAGAGTAAAAAGATTAGGGCTGCATAAGAGTAAAAAGATTAGAGGCTACATAAGAGTAAAAAGATTAGGGGCTGGGCATAAGAGTAAAAAGATTAGGGTCTACGTAAGAGTAAAAAGATTAGGAGGCTACATAAGAGTAAAAAGATTACGGGACTACATAAGAGTAAAAAAGATTAGGGGACTACATAAGAGTAAAAAGATTAGAGGGCTGCAGAAGAGTAAAAAGATTAGGGCTACATAAGAGTAAAAAGATTAGAGGGCTACATAAGAGTAAAAAGATTAGGGGGCTGCATAAGAGTAAAACATTAGAGGGCTGCATAAGAGTAAAAAGATTAGGAGGCTACATAAGAGTAAAAGGACAAGGACTACATAAGAGTAAAAAGATTAGGGGACTACATAAGAGTAAAAAGATTAGAGGGCTGCAGAAGAGTAAAAAGATTAGGAGGCTACATAAGACTAAAGAGATTAGGGGGCTACATAAGAGTAAAAAGATTAGGGGGCTGCATAAGAGTAAAAAGATTAGGGGGCTACATAAGAGTAAAAAGATTAGGGGGCTGCATAAGAGTAAAAAGATTAGGGGTCTACATAAGAGTAAAAAGATTAGGGGGCTACATAAGAGTAAAAAGATTAGAGGGCTACATAAGAGTAAAAAGATTAGGGGGCTACATAAGAGTAAAAAGATTAGGAGGCTACATAAGAGTAAAAAGATTAGGGGGCTGCATAAGAGTAAAAAGATTAGGGGCCTACATAAGAGTAAAAAGATTAGGGGGCTACATAAGAGTAAAAAGATTAGGAGGCTACATAAGAGTAAAAAGATTAGGGGGCTACATAAGAGTAAAAAGATTAGAGGGCTACATAAGTGTAAAAAGATTAGGGGGCTACATAAGAGTAAAAAAATTAGGGGTCTACATAAGAGTAAAAAGATTAGGGGGCTACATAAGAGTAAAAAGATTAGGGGTCTACATAAGAGTAAAAAGATTTGGGGGCTACATAAGAGTAAAAAGATTTGGAGGCTACATAAGAGTAAAAAGATTAGGGGGCTGCATAAGAGTAAAAAGATTAGGGGGCTACATAAGAGTAAAAAGATTAGGGGGCTACATAAGAGTAAAAAGATTAGGAGGCTACATAAGAGTAAAAAGATTAGGGGGCTACATAAGAGTAAAAAGATTAGAGGGCTACATAAGAGTAAAAAGATTAGGGGGCTACATAAGAGTAAAAAGATTAGGGGGCTACATAAGAGTAAAAAGATTAGAGGGCTACATAAGAGTAAAAAGATTAGGGGGCTACATAAGAGTAAAAAGATTAGGGGGCTACATAAGAGTAAAAAGATTAGAGGGCTACATAAGAGTAAAAAGATTAGGGGGCTACATAAGAGTAAAAAGATTAGAGGGCTACATAAGAGTAAAAAGATTAGGGGGCTACATAAGAGTAAAAAGATTAGGGGGCTACACAAGTGTAAAAAGATTAGGGGTCTACATAAGAGTAAAAAGATTAGGGGGCTACATAAGAGTAAAAAGATTAGGGGTCTACATAAGAGTAAAAAGATTAGGGGGCTACATAAGAGTAAAAAGATTAGATGGCTACATAAGAGTAAAAAGATTAGGGGGCTACATAAGAGTAAAAAGATTAGGGGGCTACATAAGAGTAAAAAGATTAGAGGGCTACATAAGAGTAAAAAGATTAGGGGGCTACATAAGAGTAAAAAGATTAGGAGGCTACATAAGAGTAAAAAGATTAGGGGACTACATAAGAGTAAAAAGATTAGGGGCTACATAAGAGTAAAAAGATTAGGAGGCTACATAAGAGTAATAAGATTAGGGGGCTACATAAGAGTAAAAAGATTAGAGGGCTACATAAGAGTAAAAAGATTAGGGGGCTACATAAGAGTAAAAAGATTAGGGGTCTACATAAGAGTAAAAAGATTAGGAGGCTACATAAGAGTAAAAAGATTAGGGGGCTGTGGGAAATGGCGGCCGAGCAGGCAGGAGATAACCATGGAGAAGAATGAGGTTTTAGGCAATACTTCCTGGTGGGTATGAAGGCATCAATGCCAGCTTTCACCCATGACGAGACCTCGGAAGCACAATCATCAACTGGGAGATCGAACACTTTTCCCCAAGGAACGTCGCCGAGGAAATCGCGAAAGGCATCCCAGTCAGCTTTTTGGTAGAGGTAGGAGGTCCTATAGGTAGGGGGCTCCTGTGGGGAGTGAGAGTAGAAAGAAATATTGAAAGAGACAACAGCATGGTCGGAGTTGCCCAGAGGGCAAAGCAGCGAGACTTGACAGGCGTCAGGTGCAAAGAGGTGAAACATATATCTAGTAGTGAGGAATGACCCGAGGGAGTGCTTGGGAAGCGAGTGGGGAAGTCCACCACTTGCGTAAGGGATTGGAAAATAGCGAAGCTCATGGCGTGGATGCCCGCTGGATCAGTAACAGAGTTTTCAAGCCACTCAGAGTGATGGGCGTTGAGGTCTCCGAATACAAATATGTGGGCGAATGGGTAGTAGGAAATAGCCTTATCTATGTTGTCAGCAATGCTATCTAGTAGAGAGCAGTCAGGAGAGGAGAGAGAACGGTAAAGAAAGAATAGGTAACTAACCGAACTGAGGAGAGACAGACGTAGGCATATTGGTGGTCAGTAGATTCGAGTGAAGTCACCCTAGCTGTGGGGAGGTGTTCGCTGACGTAAACCCCCAGCCCATGCTTGTGGACAGTGGAATCCTTCCTTAAGAGGGGAAGATAACCAGGGATGGAGAGGTCAGAGGAGGGAGTAGATGAGTTGAGGTTAGTTTCACAGAGTGCAAGGATGCCCGGGGACTTTTCATGCAGGAACGCTTCGACACTAGGAAAGTTAGTACGAATGCCACGGATATTAGTGAAGGAAATGTTTAGGGGTTTATGTGGTTTGATTTAATTGCTTTAGGGTTGTTTCTGATTTTATATCAGCATGCCTTGTGGGCATAGAAGAATCCAAAGGAGTATCCTTTACATATAATGGTAGTATAACTCTCTACGAGAGCTCTAAACATATATGCATATAAATACATATAGAGCAAATATAAGAAAAGTTAAGACAGACGCGTTATTTCATGGTAAATCGAAAGTGAACTCCCTCTTTCTCGTCTGACCCGCCCTCTACTTTCGAAGTTTTGTTGACATTGACGGCTGCGGGTGGCATCGGCTTTGTTCCAGTGGTGGCGAATTAGCGTCTTTGCGTGTTATCTGTTATGTGTTATATGCG
This sequence comes from Ascarosepion bandense, assembly GCA_037127315.1. Classification (NCBI taxonomy): domain Eukaryota; kingdom Metazoa; phylum Mollusca; class Cephalopoda; order Sepiida; family Sepiidae; genus Ascarosepion; species Ascarosepion bandense. The sequence goes on from JBBBDQ010000804.1 coordinate 1,237,805, forward strand.
GCATATATATATATATATATATATATATATATATATATATGATTGTGTAGGAATGTGTGTGGGTTCGACAAACCGATGAATTGTTCTTATTTTCTCTTTTAAGGGAGTGACATTTATATTCTTATCTTCTTATATTTTTATTTTTTATTTTCTTATTCGCAGGGTTAAGTTTTTGTGAATCACATTCATGTAGAATCCTTCGTTGAATAAAGACGGAAGCTGAAGATGGCTCGCCTGAAATAGGCCATACTTCCGTTTCACCATGAAATAACGCGTCTGTCTTAATTTTTCTTATATATATATATATATATATATATATATATATATATTTGCATTAAAATAGCGTTTGAAGTAATAAAAATACGTGGGATTAAATAATTATATGTACGTGTGTGTGTGTGTGTGTGTGTGTGTGTGTGTGTGTGTGTGTGTGTGTGTGCATAGAATTAAGGCAAATAGAACATTTGTCACCTGACTGAGTGATATGTTTTTTCAATTCAGCGCCAAACTTCAGAATTTCATAGACGAACTATTTTCTGATTGTTCGTTCATTCGTCAAGAGTCATCAGCAATTGTATGCCAATTTTTTTCATTTTCGTTCCTTTTATATTAAATAAAAAATAATTTATGAGCTTTTTAATGGTATTATGTTAATTCTTTTCTCCTTGTATGTGTGTGTGTATGTGTGTGCATGTGTATGTCTATACGCGCATGCGCGTTCAATTCGTATTTGGGCAGAAATCCAAATTTATACAAGTTTCATTAAGGACGACTGACAAGATCATATATATATATATATATATATATATATATATATGCATATGCATTTATTTATTATAAATTATATTTTAGAACATGTACAATTTTTTTATATATATCCACGACAAATTATTAGTTCAAGAAATTTAGTTCCAGTTTAAAGTTAACTAAGTTAACTAATTAACTAAGTTAACTAAGTTAGTTAACATTAAACTGGGACATACATTTCTTAAACTAATAAAGAAGCATTTTTCTAAAAATAACCCTCTAAGCAAAACATTCAATAGAAACACAATAAAACTAAGCTATAGCTGCTCAACAATCTAGAAAAAAAAATTACACAACAGAAAATATTAAAAGCACACAACAAAAATAACTCTAACACTAATACCAGTCTGCCACATAATAATAAACTTTGTAACTGTAGAAACCCAAACCAATGCCCTCTTCCTAATAAATATTTAAGGAAATCCCTAATATATATGTGTCCGATTTCATCCAAGAGATGAAAAAATGTATATCGGAAGCACCATAAACTTATTTAAAAGGCGCTTTTACAATCACCTCTCTTCCTTCAATAACAAAGAAAAACAAAACATGACGTCACTTTCCAAACACTTTTGGAAGTTAAAAAACAAAAATAAAAAAATCCTCAAACAAGCAAAAACAGCTAAATCAATAAAGGAACCATGTTTCCTTTGTCTTCAAGAAAAAATTGAAACCATTAAATACTTAAATAGCGACAAACTTTTAAACCAGAGGCATGAAACCACAGTAAACTGCAAACACATTAAAGAACTAACCTTACAATCATGCTGAAAAATACTGCACAAGCCAAAAATAGGACTCCCAGAGACGATAAACCTTTATAGTACTAACAACCCTCTCATATGAAATATTACCTATGACATACCATAAACTATAATCAAATCTAATTTAAAAAGTAATTTCCTAAATTCAAAATTAAGGTTAAAAATACAAAATTAGATTAATTATAAAACTTTGCCTAAATACAAAAAAATATTCTATAGTTGTACAAATAAGCATTGAGTATAGGTTCAATCCCATCCCTTTCCACCCTTCACACCCCCTTATTCTCCCCCGCTAATAAAACCAATGAATAAAGGCTAGCCAGGCGGTCATAAAACCCATATCCCATTTTCTAATGTTAAATCTGTCTACAGAATTCCCGACACTTTTGTTAATCAACTCTATCCCCTACCTACCCCACTTTCTTCAAAATTCTAAGAGACAATTTTTTTTTTATCATATCACCCAGAGCAAGGCGGTAATGCCACTGATGTGCAGGGGGCTAGGTAAGAGTGAAAAGATTGGAAAAGAGAAAGCCGGAAACCACATCCTAAACAGGAAACAAGGGACGAGCCTCTTCACCTGTTTAAAAGACATGGCTGGAGTGTGAACTGGGCGATATTTACTCTATCTACTCCAATTAAATTTACAAGACTTATTCCCTTATCGCCTAACCCCCATCAACATTCCACACACAACTCGCTAATACATAAGAAAAGAGGCTTTCCATTCCTTTTCACACCACCTGATGAGACATTGGAATTCCAATTTCGAAACAAAATGTACAATTTGTAGTGGATATATATATTTTTTAAAAAATGTACATATTCTGAAATATAATTTATAATAAATATTCACAGCTATATATTATATGTCGAGCCCTGTTTTAAATTAATGTTTTGGACGTTGTAAATTTTTCTTCGTTCCTTATTCACTCGTATATATATATATATATATCGAGTTTCGATCCTGGCCAGAAGCAAGTAGATGTCTAGCTACACTGATGTGCTGTGAAACAGTCTTTTATGTGGTTAAAATGTGAAACGTGTATGTACATAATTATAAATATCAATATATATATTTATGCAATTTGTTATCTAAATTATTTATATATTATATATGCCCAGTACTTATTTGAAAGCGCTCAATATCAGTTATAGAGCTGGCATATTCAAATAGATAGGTGTGATTTTGTGACCCTGGGTTTCACGCTGCTGCGATCGTCAGATAAACTGTTTTGTCTGACGATCGCAAGAGCGTGAAACTCACACCTATCTATCTATCTATCTATCTATCTATCTATCTATCTATCTATCTATATATATATATATATATTATATATATATATATATATATATATATATGAGGGTTAGTATATAACTACGTATACTAATGTGCTCTGTCCTTAACTAAGTTAGACTTACTAAATGACTCTACCAATGTATCTCGAACATTTTTTTTTCCTTTTATAAAATATTTCTTGTCATTTTCCAACGTCACAAATCTTGTATCGTTAGTTTTTAATTATTTTTGCAAATCTGCTAGGGTTTCTTTTCTTTCTTCATAAAATAACCCACTTGTCATAACAGCAAGCCATAGACATTCCCGCTTCTAGCGCCGTCAGTTTGCGATGTTTTTGACTGTTAAAGTCTTAGAAAGGCACAACGACGTCGATAACTAGTCAATAAGTAGAAATTATTTATTTACATCCATTTAGCGTCTGTTGACATTTGCAATGGTCGTTTATATTCTGGAAAATCGGCTCTTTTTTTTTTGAGAAATTAATTTTATCATAGTTGTTGTACATTTTAATGACTTTCTTTTTTTTTACAGAACTGTTGAGACAGAAAAATTGTTTAATTCATTCAGGCCACTCGTCAGTAAAAATAAATTTTATCGAAAAAAAATGGTCACTTATATTTTGTAAACTTTCGTCTATCGGCTCGGAACTAGAAACCGGGGAGCCGAGTTCGAATTCCAGTTGAATTCATTGCATTCACTTACGCACAAATACCCTTGGGAAAGGTATTAATCCGTCTCTTCCTTCCAGTTATGGTTTAAATAAGAGAGCAGATTGCGTTCTATAGCCTTGGCTGGCAACCAGTCTACCGCAGAAAGCAATGGCAACCTACTGCGGGATAATCTTCTGCCCAGTTAGTCATGTCTCTTTCGAGACATGATCGCCCAAGCGTGTTTCACGTATGGCACTTAACTGACTGACTGATTAGTTTTTATCATGACGTTGAACAATTAAAGGACTTTCATTTCTTTTTATAGAGTTGTCAGTAAAAATAATTTTTTGATGAAAAGTAGATTAGTCAAGGAAGGAAGAGAGGAAAGAAAAAGAAAGTAACAAAATAAAAGCAAAACGAAAGAGTAGGGTCAGAAAATAAATAAAATGGAAGTAAAAAAACGTTTTGAAAAAAAAGAAAGGTGGTTGAAATTTATGTTAGGCTATGCCCCACTCTATTCCTACGCATCATCCTGATTGGAAAGCTCGCCAGCACAAAAGGCTAAACGGAGCCCCAAAACTACGCTTCAAAGATGGGTTGAAGATATCTCTAACATTCAAACCGTCGCTGTAAGTCAAACTTCCAGGTGTAGGACAATCAGGATTTTCGAGTCCAGCCGTCACCATGAAGGGATCTCCGTTGTACTGTCATGAGGACCTAACTCTATACCACGTCCACTAAATTCATGAAGTCGAGGTACTGCAGCTTACCTTGCACATACCGTACCGGGTAGATTTTGTTATCTCTCGGTTGTGTCTTTGTCCGCAGAAAGTACGGAACTGTTGTGTCTCTGTTCGCGGAGAGAGATGAAATTGACGGATCGTCAGGGAAAGCTAGCAGAGCTTTCCTTGACGATCCGTTTAGATGAAACCTAGGTCGGACCATCTGGCTCATTAGGTGTTTATTTATTTATTTATTTATTTTGCTCTACCTCTGTATTGAGCATTTTTTGTTAGTTGATTACTCGTATTGGGTTTTTTTCTTTGGGCTTCGTGTTGATCTCGGTCTGAAACCTGGGTAGGACCGTCTGGCTCATTAGGTGTTTATTTATTTATTTATTTTGCTCTACCTCTCTGCTGAGCATTTTTTGTTAGTTGATTATTCGAATTGTTTGTTTTTTTTTCTTTGGGCTTCGTGCTGATCTCGGTCTGAACTCTTTTGACTGACGTTCATGTACTCAGCTCTTTCTTTTTTAAAACCGTTTTTTCCCTTCTTCGTAGATTCATGGAAGGTTTTTTGACAAGAGTATAGTTATAATCTCATTTATATATATATATATATCCGCAGACAGATCGGTTTCACTGTATCACAGCTCATCAGTACAGTTAGACTCCGATTTCTTTTTCACTCAGGATTAAAACCCGACCAAATTGGCGTCAGTCGGCAATTCTACCTCTGGGCCACGGGCGCTCGGTAGAAAAAGGCAGACTTTTTAGCGTATACATTATCATTATACACGCCCAATAGCCAGAGTGCTCTAATTCATTACAGAATGAGCGATGCGTATACTGAGAGGTACCTGGTTCCGGAGAACAGCTGCTCGAGGCTACACCCCCTCCCCATTTTATTAAAGAGGTGGGTCGGTAGGTATACCAATATCAGCACAACCGACAGTTGCAGGGGCTGGGTAATTTTTGCCCTTGACTCGGGTGTACGCGCTCAATTTCCCTACGTTAAACCCGACTTTGTGTCACATCCCGTCTCAGACGGAGGACCAGGGTAAATATACCATAATGAAGATCTTACCTGAACAGTTGCCATGAAAATATTTAGAAAAAGCACCGGGAGATAATTTTGTAAGAATAATCATATTCTTTTAAGAGTGAATATTGTATTAACAATCTTTTCTTTTTTTTTTTTGGAGATGATAATAATTTTCAGAAACAAATTCTACTATTTAACCCATAGCCGTGGAGATGTATTAATACCTTTCCAAGTGGTATCTACGTGTGAGTAAATGTAGCAAACATGACTGGAATTCGAAATCGTCTTTCTGATTTCCCCCTCCAAACTAATACCCATTACACCACCCTCGCAACAAAGCTTACAGTACTTAGTATTCACAAGTGGTCAACCATCTAGGTACTGACCAGGCTCGACTTTGCCTAACTTCGATTATAGGACGAGAATGGACGTTTCCATGGGATTTGGCCTTAAGCCTTCCACAGTTTTGAATTCACAGTATTCTATCTTTTAGACTAGCTGATACCCAAGATCAGTCCAACCTGATTTGATGTTTAACCTATGATTGAGGACAGAAAAGCAAAAAAAAAAAACGATATGTGTCTTTCCAAAGAGCATATGAAAGATATAAAAGAATCCGACTCGGCCACCCTTCTATTAAACCCACCAAAACCCATTATTCTACCTGCACATGCTTAACCTTAGCATCTTGCTATTTTCATACGATATTTCTACATGGATATGCAATTACTACAATACTTAACAATACCGAAAACGGCGAACTGAATTCGAATTTTTTTAATCAATTTCACCCAAAGCAAGATAACAAAGCCACTAAAACACAAGGGCTTACTTGTTGTAGAAAAATTAGAAAACTGAAACATTACTAAAAAGAATAAAAGAATAAAAGAATAAAAAAAATAAAAGAAGAGTAATCAGGAGAACAGCAGATAGCGATTGTCATTGTATTTCAATTTTTGAAAATTAAAATTAAATAAAACCATGGAGCCAGAAGGGAGTTCCATAAGCGAGAAGTGCAAGAAAAAGTTAGCACAGAACTTACATCTAGCCAACCCAAATGTAAAATGAGACCTCCTCGCCAGTCTAGTACTGCGTTTAAGTTCATACAATCAAGGTACCGTAGCAAAGAGCTCATCCTAACAATAATCATGAAGGCATTTATAGAAAAGACACAAACAGGGTAGACAAATTTACGGTGATGGGAATGTGCAGTCGAATTCGTTACGTGTAGTTTCTCATATATATTTTTATCTTAGGAAAGGTATATATCCAGCGCTTCACTTCTGACATTAGGGTTCTTTAGCTGTCGTTAATAGCCAGTCTAGGAGAAGACCCTAAGCTTTGAATTCAAAATCGTATTTATTCCTGGCACGGCACATATACGGCATGAAAAATGGTTATGGCGTTCAGATTTAACAACGTCGAGAAGCTGTGGACTATGATATCAAGTAAAGTCGGCGATGACGTCTATCTAATCACAACTGAGTGTTTTCTTAAATAAATTAAGATTTATGACGTTCTTTTTAAAACAGAAAAATATTAACTGGGTTGAAAATACATGGAAGGATATGCAAATATAGCTACAAGTTGTTCTTTTCTTATGGCTCTCTTGCCTTCAATTGGTTCTGTGAACATAACATTTCCCAGGCTTCCTTTCATCATTGTGTACTCTAAAATTACAACTTTTTCTTTTTTATATTCAACAACCAGTATAGCCCGGCGTTGCTCGGGTATAATGAAAGCTTTAAAACTAATCCATGGTCCTGGAGCTCAGACTCTTTGGACGTTAGCACGAAAAACTAAAAAAGCAATAGTTGTTTCCAGTTAAAGCGAAACCGTAGACTGAAAGAAAAATGAATGGATGTAAGTCAAATTTTGATTTCCTGGTATCGATATCAAATAAGTTTTTTTCGTTGTAAACTGAATTTTGAAGGCTAAATAAGTCCTCCGAGTAAATGGTATCATAGCTGAGACTAAGAACTACAATTATACTTACTTAGAACCAAACCCAAAGCAAAAACTAAAATAAAAGGGCTGAAAAAAAATACAGACATACAGGCAGATAAACAAACACACACACAAACATATTGATAATATATTATCGATTTTCTGCACTATTGTAAGAACTGCAACCTTGAAACATCTGAATATCGTTCCTTATGTCTTTGTCTATAAGTGTATCAAATTTGATTAAAATCGGACCACTCCTTCTATAACCCGATTTTTTCGATTATCGATTTTCGATATTTATCGGGGGAACCTTGACACAAAACCTAGGTAAGAACACTGGCAGCCGCATATAGTACAACTGTGTATATTTTCAAGAAAATCGGTTCAGTCGTTTCGGAGTCTATAGATAATGGACATACAACCACAGAGACAAAGTTCCATTTATAAATAAGTTTAGATATTGATTGCCCTTTATGCTTTCGTTTTTCTTAAATCTTCGTCGTTACTCACAAATTCAGTCCATAATATTCTCAACATCCTTATGTAGAACCTTATTTCTGTTATTTTAAATCGGTTATTGATCTCTGACTAAATTGTCTAACATTCTCTGCCATATAACAACTCGGATACTAAGCCACATTTCTGCAAGGATTTGCAGTTTTTTACAATAATAAACAATTCCAAAAACGGCGAACCGAATTCGATTTTTTTTAATCAATTTCACCCCAAGCAAGACATCAAAGCCACTAAGACACAGGGACTTACTTGTCGTAGAATAATTAGAAAATAAATATTTATAAAAAATTTATAAAACAGAAAAAAACAGAAAAAAATTTATAAAACAGAAAAATATAAACTGGATTGAAAATACAGAAAAGGATATGCAAATATAACTACAAGTATACGATAATACTGACATCAGAAGGAATATAACAATTAATTTATACTTACCTGATACCAGATAGAATTTATTATCTCGCATTTGCATCTCTGTCTTCGGGCAGAGTTTGTTTCTGTCCACGGTCAGAGATGCAACTGTGAAACAAAAAGAAATGAGAGGTTCCCGGTCCCTGGGAACAGCTGCCTGAGGCTGGACGATCCATTTGCACTAGAGGGGTAAATGGGTGATAGCCACCGAGGCCATAGCAACCGACATTTGCCGGGAATGAACAATTTTTTGTCCCGGTCCGGACGTAGGTGCTCGGGTTTACCACCATAAACTCGACCTTGTGTCACATCACATCTCAGTCGGGTGACGAGGTAAATAGTCACATGAAGATTATTTTGCGACAGTTTCTTAAGTTAGATTTAACTTAGTTTTCGAAATTCTCACCTTAAAACATGAAGCTGGTGCTGAAGTTCAAATATATGGAAAATGTGACACCGAGATCCGAAGATAAACTAGACCAATGAAAGAGGCACAACAAAAGTAAAGCAAGGTGATAAGAAATAAGAATTTTTTTTTTTAGAAATAAAGAAGAGTTCTGGATTGTTATGTGATATCTATCCTCTGATATGACAGTGAATGTTCGACAATTTCTCTAAGGATGAAGAAAAAAACACTAGCAGTAGAAATGGAGCTCTACAGAAGGATACTGAGAATTCCATGGATGGAAAGAATTACCAACAAGAAATTCTTAAAAAAATGTCAACACAAATTTAGAATTAGAAAAATACTGCTGGAATTTCTTTGGACACATAAAGAAGGTGGGCTTGGAAAATTAAACCTTCACATGGCATATTTACGGCAAGAAAGATATAGGAAGGCAACCAGCCACTTACCTGATCCGCTTGTGGGAATGGATGGCAGAACGTAGACCGGGGCCTTAACATTGGGAGAAAAATGCTTAGTTAGAAAGTTGTGGAGAGCCATGATCTCTTATGTCTTGAAGAGGCGCGGCACATAGAGACAGCAGAAGAAAAAGACTTTTACCGAAATTGTGGTGTCGGTAAATAGAGGGTGTGCGTTGCGGTGAAGTGGATATTGGCTCGGAACGAGAAATCGGAGGTCCAAGTTCGAATTCCAGTTGAATTCCTTGCATTCACTTGCGCACAAATACCCTCGGGAAAGGTATTAATCCGTCTCTTCCCTCCAGTTATGAGTTAAATAACAGGACAGATTGGGTTATTTAGCTTTGGCTGGCAACCAGTCTACTGCAGAAAGTAATGGCAACCTATTGCGGGATAATCTTCTGCCCAGTCAGTCATGTCTCTTTCGAGACACGATCACCCAAGCGTGTCTCACCTATGGCACTTAAATGACTGACTGAGCATAATTGTTGGAAACAATTAAAGATTCTACTGGGCATAAAGTGGGAGATCGGTTTTCTATTGTTATAAAGTAATAAACTGATCCCCCACTAATTACTACTTAATAATATAATACATTTCTTCCCCCTCTAGCTATGAGTCAAATAACAGAACAGATTGGGTTCTACAGCGTTGGTTGGCAACCAGTCTACCGCAGAAAGCAATGGCAACCTACTGCGGGATAATCTTCTGCCCAGTCAGTCATGTCTCTTTCGAGACATGATCGCCCAAGAGTGTATCACGTATGGCCCTTAACTGACTGAAGCAATATACAACTATCTGGGTTAGGTCAGAGAAAGAAAAAGGGAAAAAACAGAAGAATACATATATAAAAAAAAAAGATGTAAACACCAAAAGAAGGAATGAATGCAAGAGGGCCTGATTGAAATTTAATATAAATTAGTTGAATGTCAGACTGTCGAATGTTATCAACAGAGATCCGGAAGAGGCCAAGGGCCGGCTGTGTGAGGAGTGATGTTTGTGGAAAGACAGACCACGTGGACGTTTGTTAAGATAAGGGATAACGTGATTTGACATTAATTAATAAACAAGAAATTTCTTATCTTCTCCAACGCAAGAGAGAAAAAAAAACTTTCTAAGCTTTGTTCTTAACAATTATATTATCTAGTTGCATTTCCAAAACGCCATATTCACTTTGGGACGTTTTTCTTTGGGAGAGAATTCCAATATATCTATTTCTTTTTTAATGAAATCCTCCATTGTAAAGTGTTTACAGAATGCTAAAAGACTTCAAGTACATTGGTGTATGGACCAGTTATAGTAAATTTAGTGTAGGAGATATAGAAACTGAAAACAAAATAGGCTACGTTAATGGAATTTTCATCTAACATTGCATGATGCTTCTTTAATTCCTTTTTTCTATGCCCTTCAGGGCGTGGATTATGGTCAGTATACGTTGAAATACCAATTTCCGTACGATTTCCAAAGTTAAGCAAGATCGATCCTGGTCAGTACCTAAGTAGTTGACCGCTTCGAAATACCAGGTGCTGTAAACCTGGATGTGGTGGTGGTGTAATGGATAATGGTTGGGAATTTTTAACCGGAAAGCGGAGTTCCAATTTCATTTGGGTTCGTTATATTCAAAGACGAGTAAATACCACTGAAGCTTAAAATATGAACCCATCTCCTCTCCTCTTAGCTATGAGTTAATTAGTAAAACTAAACTATTATTATATGTTAATCTGGCAGTTCGCCTTAAGTCACTTTCTCACCTACGTTATGTGGCTTCTCCCTGTCTTTTCTACAAGCATTTCCATGGTAACAGCTCTGACGAGTTTTTTTTCCTCTGGTTCCTCGAAACCTTATGTAATTAAGTGTGCTACTAAATTGGTATCAAAATCCTACCATTGAAATATTTAAATGTAACCGTCTCTTCTATTCTAATAGTTTCTTTTCTCCCACGTCCCATTTGGGGAAACCCCTTCTTTTTACTTGCTTCACTGATAGCTACAATCTCCAGAAGTTTAAATACAACGTCAGTTGCTATCTTCTATCTCCTTGATTCCCATCCATTTCTTATTCTTTTTTCAACATACACGTTATTTTGATTTTTTCTTTCATTGTACCCCACTGCGCACCAGTGTCAGTCCTGCCTTGCTTGCGGTGAAATTACTATAAATAAATAAATAGATAATTGCGTTCAAAATATTAATATTTCAGTATTAAATAACGCATAGAGGTTGATATCAGTTAAATGCCATACTTGATACAGGCTTGGGTGATCATGTCTCGAAAGAAACATGACTGACTAGGTAGAAGACTTTCTCGCAGTAGGTTTCCATTACTTCCTGCGGTAGACTGGTTGCCAACCAAGGCTATAAAACCCAATCTGTTGTGCTATTTAACCAATAGCTGGGTTAATACCATTCCCAAAGGTATTTGCGCGTAAGTGAATGCAACGAATATTTTAATCCCTTTTAACATGTTTGACATTTTGGCAGAAAATCTTGTTTTGATTTGCCGTTAGAGTGGTCGAAAATATTACGACTATTTTACAATTGATTACGTTTTTTTTTTTTACATCACTCACTTTTTCGGTGACAAACACATTAATTTGGAAATTCTCGCAAAAATCAAATATTTGTCGGATTTTAATGAAACCTTCAGTACTCATTCACAAATGAATAAAAGTATTTTTGAAATTATTACTTTTTTAAAATATTGATGAAAAAAATTTTTTAAAACTTTGTTACCCCACCCCCGCTTCAAGTAAATTCATGAAATTTTAATAAATTTTAATTTTCTGGTATTTTCTTTTTTATTAGTTACACGCAGAACTCATCGCGAAATATAAATCGTGTATTTTTTTAATTTAAAATTATGATTTACTATACGAAAATCTGCTCCGAAGAGAAATATAAACTTTGATATAATTTAATTTGATAAGCTTTTAATTGCCGGAATAAATAATAAAAAATAAGGACATTATAATCTTAATATAAAACATTTATTTGATTACTAATAAAATTTTAAAAGAATTGTTTTCATTTATTTTTTTATAAATAATTCATAAAGTTTTTAAAATATTTTACAAATCTTTTAAAGAACTGAATCGTTTTTTTTTATTAGTTAAGAATTGATGATTATACTGCCTATAAAAAAAAATTAATAAAAATTTTTCACCCCGTATATTTTTAAAAAGAAAAAAAATTATTTGTGCAAATACGTTCAAAGTTATAAAGTACGATGTTCAAATTTATAAAGTACGGTGTTTCATATGGGTCAAAATGATTTTATAAGTTAACAAGCGTTCTGGGTTATTACCTGTTAGCAAAACATAGAAGAATGCAATTTCAATCTTACGATATTTTATTATCTACGTTTCTAAAATTTTTATTTATTCAGAAAGCATCAAATTCAAATGTCTGGCTATAAATCTAAACTAAAATTCTATAAAATATTATGTAAGTGCTGAAATTATTATGTTAAATTTTTCATTTCACTATTTAGAAAAAAAAAACAAAACAAATAAAAGCCTACCGTAATTAAGTTTTGTTTTTATTGTAAATTTCTGGGAGTAAGCAATTATTAATTGATTGAAAACAGATAAAGGTAAGTTTTAATATTAAAATTTGACTTAAATAACTTGTCAGCGAGGTATATTTTATTTTTTCAAGATTTTTAAAAACAGAAATTTGGCTACTGTTTACGTAATGAGTCAATCAAAAATGGCGGTATTTTTTTAAAAAAATGATAAAATTTTAAAATTTTAGATTTCAATCAATATAATTTCGGTTAAAAATACACCAGTATGTTTTTTGCTTACTAGAATTATTAAATTTAATCTCTTGGCTTTCAATTAAAGTTAATTTTAAAGCTTGAAGATAAATTATTTATTTTTAAAATTTAGATTTAAATTTAGGTATAAAAAAATTGACTGGAATCTACTGGAGGTACCTAGTTTAGTCTATCTACTCCAATTGAAAAAAAAGAAGAAAAAAAAGAAAGAAGAGTGAAAAGATTGGAAAAGAGAAAGCCGGAAACCACATTCTAAACAGGGAACAAGGAATGAGCCTCTTCACCTGTTCAATAGACGTGGGTGGAGTGTGAACCGGGCGATAGTTTAGTCTATCTACTCCAATTGAAAAAAAAAGAAGAAAAAAAAAAGAAGAGTGAAAAGATTGGAAAAGAGAAAGCCGGAAACCACATTCTAAACAGGGAACAAGGAATGACCCTCTTCACCTGTTCAATAGACGTGGGTGGAGTGTGAACCGGGCGATAGTTTAGTCTATCTACTCCAATTAAAAAAAAAGAAGAAGAAAAAAGAAAAGAGTGAAAAGATTGGAAAAGAGAAAGCCGGAAACAGGGAACAAGGGATGAACCACTTCACCTGTTCAATAGAGTGAAAAGATTGGTAAAGAGAAAGCCGGAAACCACATTCTTCAATAGTTTCTCTACAATCTCTCATCAGGTGGGGCCCCTGAAATCTGAAGCATTTTCCAATGAATTTACGGCTTTGTCTCCTCACTGTCTGCTCCTCTCCGCCGACCTTGTTTGTGGTAGAGTTGTAAATGCTCCCAGTTCACTGGGATGTTTTGCCAGCACCCTGGTCTGCCTCAGAATTTCCTCTACCTTCATGGTTTTGATCCCGGTCAGCCGTTGCAGTTCCAAAGATGCGGTCAGGAAAAGGCTTTGTCCCGTATATCCGACCAATCCTGCTAGTCGCTCCTAAAAATATTTTTTTTCGGAGTAAATAATATTTTTTAAATACTAATACAGAGTGAGGCAGAAATATCTCCCAGAAATAACACCCACAAAATGGTAATACATTAGTAGCAATGCTGTTTTTATCTGGCTAATATCTTACCATTATGTGGGAGTTATTTTTGAGAAGAATATATTGGTAGTATTTCTGCCGCACCGTGTATTATTATAGAATTCGATAATTTTAAACACGGCAATGTTAGTTACATCGTATTTTCCTGTAATGTCATTTCACATTACGACAAATTCATTGAGCAGAGCCGAAAAAGTTTACTAAACATCTAAATAAATTAAAATAATCTGTTTAATTAGATTTTCTTAAAATTGAATCGAATTATTTAAAAAACTGAAAAATAGTAATTTCGCTGAATTAATTAATAAGAAAACAAACATGAATTATTTTAATTTAAAATTCACATCCAGCTTCATGCTTTTAGCTTCAAAAGTTAAAATGCAATGTCTATCGTTATCTAATGTCTTCTTTATTATTCTTCTGTTGTTCTCAAACCTTATTAATGTTTCTGGGTAAATTTTCGTTTTAGGTCCCGACGGCTTTTCCCCCTTCAAATTTATCCAAAATAGCATTATTTCTGTGCAAACGTATATGCTGAACTCAAATCAACAATTAGTTATTAAAGAAACCTACCTTTATTGATCTGAACGTCCAGAAAAAAATCGAACTACATCTCGCTCATTTTGTCTCCCGTAACTCTAACGCAAACATGTAATTAATTGCTAAATGACTTTCGGCGTAGAACAACAAATTTCGGCCTATTTACTTCCTGTAATGAAAGTAATACGCTTTTTTTCTACGCGTATTACTTTCATTACAGGAAGTAAATAGGCGGAAATTTTAGTAAAGGAAGTAAATAGGCCGAAATTTGTTGCCTACGCCGAAAGTCATTCAGCAGTTAATTACATGACTTTGTGAGAGTTACGGGAGACAAAAAATACGAGATGAAGTTCGATTTTTTTCTGGTTGTTATGATCAATAAAGGTAGGTTTCTTCATTTGCACAAAAATAATGCTATTTTGGATAAATTTGAAGGAGAAAAAGCCTTCAGGACCTAAAACGAAAATTTACCTGTTTCTGCTTTCTAATTATTTTGCAGCCAGTAATCCCTTTTGTGCGTTGTGGTGCAGTGGATATCGGCTCGGAACGAGAAGCCGGGGAGCCGAGTTCGAATTCCAGCTGAATCCATTGTATTCACTTACGTGCAAATACCCTTGGGAAAGGTATTAATCCGTCTCTTCCTTCCAGTTATGGGTTAAATAGCAGGACAGATTGGGTTCTATAGCCTTGGTCGGCAACCAATTTACCGCAGAAAGCAATGTCAACCTACTGCGGGATAATCTTCTGCCCAGTCAGTCATGTCTCTATGTAAGAGGCTGACAAAATTAGGTTTGGGGGAAAAAAAACAAAGCTATTCTCTCAGTAACATTGACAGGCGGAAGAGGCTTCGAAATGACATTGGTTAAAAAGATCAAGTGATTGGCAGTCAGTCAAGAAATGAAAGAAAATCGCGTTGTGTGTGTGTGTGTGTGCGTGCGTGTGTGTGTGTGTGTGTGTGTGTGTGTGTGTGTGTGTGCGCGCGTGTGTGTGTGTGTGTGTGTGTGTGCGTGTGTGTGTGTGTGTGCGCGCGTGTGTGTGTGTGTGTGTGTGCGCGCGTGTGTGTGTGTGTGTGTGTGTGTGTGTGTGTGTGTGTGTGTGTGTGTGTGTGTGTGTGTGTGTGTGTGTGTGTGTGTGTGTGTGTGTGTGTGTGTGTGTGTGTGTGTGTGTGTTTGGTGGGGGGGGGGGAGTCATGGGTATGACCTAAAACTACATCCGACAATGGAGGCTTGACTCGGAGACAGAATTAGGGTACCCCGAACCATTGTTACCTACAGGTGATCCCTCGCTAGGGTCTAGCACTTGTTTTTCCCCTGCCAGGGTTACGGTATTTTTTTAACATTGCCTGATTATTAACAAGTGTGAAAACGAGGAAAAGTTTATAAAAGTATTGCATGCCTAAAGTATTGCATGCCTAAAGTATTAACCTATTGTTTATAAGCCTATTATACAGTATATTATGTCTAATTAATATAAACCTATTATTACTTTTTTAAAAAGTATTTCATGCCTAAAGTATAAAGCAATTTTTATGAGCCTCATATAAAGTATATTATGTCTAATTAATATAAACATATTATTATTTTCTATAAATGTATTTCATGCCTAAAGTATAAACTTATTGATTATAAGCTTGTTATAATATATATTCTGTCTAATTAATATAAACCTATCATTACTTTTTATAAATGTATTTCATGCCAAAAGTATAAGCCTATTGTTTATAAACCTGTTATAAAGTATATTATGTCTAATTAATATCAAAATATTATTTTTTTTGTATAAATCTTTTTCATGCCAAAAGTATAAGCCTATTGTTTATAAGCCTGTTATAAAATATATTATGTCTAATTAATATAAACCTATTATTATTTTTCATAAATCTATTTCATGCTTAAATTATAAACATATTGTTTATAATCCTGTTATAAAGTATATTTTGTCTAATTATTATAAACCTATTATTACTTTTTTAAAAATGTATTTCATGACTAAATTATAAACCAATTGTTTATGAGCATCTTATAAAGTATATTATGTCTAATTAATATAAACCCATTATTACTTTTTTATACATATATTTCATGCTTGAAATATATACCTATTGTTTATAAGCTTGTTATAAATTATGTTATGTCTAATTAATATAAACCTATTATTACTTTTTTAAAATGTATTTCATGCCTAAAGTATAAATCTATTGTTTATAAGCCTCATATAAAGTATATTATGTCTAATTAATATCAACATATTATTACTTTTTTATAAATGTATTTCATGCCAAACGTATAAGCCTATTGTTTATAAGCCTGTTATAAAATATATTCTGTCTAATTAATATAAACATATTATTTTTTATAAATGTATTCCATGCCTAAAGTATAAACCTATTGTTTATAAGCCCGTTATAAAATATATTATGTCTAATTAATATAAACCTATTATTATTTTTTTCATAAATGTATTTCATGTCTAAAGTATAAACCTATTGTATATGAGCCTATTATAAAGTATATTATGTCTAATTAATATAAACCTATAATTACTTTTTTATAAATGTATTTCAGGCCTAATGTATAAACCTATTCTTTATAAGGCTGTTGTAAATTAGATTTTATCTAATTAATATAAACCTATTATTACTTTTTTAAAAGTTATTTCATGCCTATATATAAAGTTATTGTTTATGAGCCTCTTATAAAGTATATTATGTCTAATTAATATAAACTATTATTACATTTTTATAAATATATTTCATGTCTAAAGAATAAACCTATTGGCTATAACCTGTTATAAAGCATATTACGTCTAATTAATATAAACATATTATTTTTTATGAATATATTTCATACCAAAATATAAACCTATTGTTTATATGCTTGTTATAAAGTATACTATGTCTAATTAATATAAACCTATTCTTAGTTTTTTATAATCGTATTTCAATCCTAAAGTATAAAAATATTGTTTATGAGCCTGTTATAAAGTATATTATGTCTACTTAATATAAACCCATTATTACATATTTGTAAATGTATTTCATGGCTAAAATCTAAACCTATTGTTTATAAGCCTATTATACAGTATCTTAGGTCAATCAATATAAACCTATTATTACTTTTTTATAAATGTTTTCCATACCTAATGCATAAACCTATTTTTTATAAGCCTGTTAAAAAGTATATTATGTGTAACTAATATAAATATGTTATTACTTTTTTATAAATATATTTCATGCCTAAAGTATAAACCTATTGTTTATAAGCCTATTATATACTAATTAATATCAACCTACTATTAATTTTTATCAATGTATTTCATGTTTAAAGTGTAAACCTATTGTATACGAGCCTATTATAAAGTATATTATGTCTAATTAATATAAACCTATAATTACTTTTTTATGAATGGATTTCCTGCCTAACGTATAAACCTATTGTTTGTAAGCCTATTATAATATATATTATGTCTAATTAATATAAACTTATCATTACTTTTTTATAATCGTATTTCATGCCTAAAGTACAAACCTATTCTTTATGAGCCTAATATAAAGTATATTATGTCTAATTAATATAAACCTATTTTTCTTTTTTATAAATGTATTTAATTCCTAAAGTAAAAACCTATTCTTTATCAGTCTGTTATAAAGTATATTATCTCTTATTAATATAAACCTATTATTCCTTTTTTTTTATGTATTTCATGCCTAAAGTATAAACTTATTATTATTTTTTTTTACAAGCCTATACCAATACCAAATTTTATGCTCGAATTTTTAGTATTGGTATTTGTTTTAAGGATTTTATTTAGATTATTAATACTGGATCAAAAAAATAATTCTCCTGGTTCTAACTCTTTTCTTGTCTCTTGAATAGCTTGTCCTTTGTTTCCTGTTTAGGATTCGGTTTTCTATTCCATCTAAAGTCTTCTCATTCTCTTTCACACCTAATAATGCTTGCGTCTTAATGACATTATCGCCTTACTTATATGTTGAGGGCGATGGTTGATGTAATCCAGTTACGCGACCCAACGTGTTGTGATTTCTGACTACTTTAGAGGTGAACGAAAATGACGAGAGTTGATTTACTAAAGGGAAATAAACGAAACTGGGATATCCAGAAAAGGCATTGCACATGGAACTAAAATTCCACAGTGCATCACCTGAAGAAGATCTGAGCGTCCATCGTTAGAAATGTCGTGAATATCACAATAGATATGAGGATAAATGTCGTGAATATGACAATAGATATGAGGATAACAGTCCAAACAATGTAAACAGTGTAAATCGTTACAATACTTCATCTCAGAATATTGACGAATGTTTTATTAATTCTGAGTAAAAATGTCCTTTTTTTTCCATTTTCCTTAAAATATCCTCGTTTTTCATGTGTTTTATCCTCCGTATTCTCATCATCCTTCTGTAGAATAAAATCTCTGTTGCTTCCAATGTCCAATTTGTTTACTGGGTATTCTTCTTCATTATATGCCGTAGGCTATCACGGCTCTCCACATCTTCCTCTTTCTTGTAGCTCTTAATATAAATTTCTATTTTTTCTCCCAGGCTCTGTGCCGCCATTCCTTTACTCAAGCACACTAAGTATAATATGCATTGTTTTCTTCTGTCTTTATTGCCTTCAGTCTTTCCTGTGAGTATCAGATTTTCTATGCCCTGTTTCCTCATTATGTGTCCTGGAAGTTTCAGTCATTTCTTCCTTATCTTAAATATAAGTTTCCTTTTTGTTTTCATTTTCTTTAAAACTAAGTCGTTGCTTACATGTTCGGACCGTCGTAACCTCACCATCTTTATACAGGATCACATTTTTATTGCTTCAAATCTCTTTACTATCTGGTTCTGGGCATGACGGTAAACTGCATCCGGCAGCAAGGCCTCTGATTGGGAGGTTGTTAGTAGCATGGAACCACCTCGTAAATGCTGTTATTTCCAGGTCTACCCTAACCCGGAGTGGTAGCACTTGTTAGGGTCCCAGCAAAGGGCAAATAGTTAACCCTCAAACTGGGGTGAAAACACTATGAAAGTATAAAAATACACTTTTATACAAATATATACATAAAAATAAACTTTTATAGAAAAATATATATTTCTGAAGGAAAAATATTACCAAAATAAATTTTTGAAGAAAAAATTACCATAACACATTTTTGAAAGAAAAAAATTCTCAGCAAAACATTTTTGAATACAAAACTGGAAGACATTTTCAGTTTTCTAAAATAAAAAAGAATAAAAACAAAAAATTTTCATTAAAATCTGACTAAATCAACCTTCTCAGTATAACCGAACATAAAAACATACCTTAAAACCTCACCTTTTTGGCATTAAATACCCCACTACCAAAATACATTTTTGAAGAAAAAATTATTACCATAAAATTTTTGAAAGAAAAATATTATTCTCAGCAAAACATTTTTGAATTTTGAATCCAAAACTAGAAGATATTTTCAGTTTTCTAAAATAAAAAAATAGAATAAAACCAAAAGATTTTCATTAAAATCTGACTAAATCAACCTTCTCACTATAGTTTTAAACCCTTAAAACCTCACCTTTTTGGCATTAAATAACCCACAGAGGTTAATATGCTGTTAAACAAAACTCACTCTTTACTATTTTTCAAGTGATTGTCCATTAGTCACTGCCATACGGGAGGAAAGATATCATGTGACAGTTTAGTACTCTTTTTCTTGTTTCTAGCAAAGTTTTTCTGTTTCTCAGTACACTACTCAGCTTTTGGAAGGCATCTTTGACTATCGTAATACGCCTTTGAATTTAGTAATTCGAGTGTAGTAATTTCTTTTAAAATTGTCAGCTCTGTTTTTCCGGTATCAGTGACTAGTGATGAATGACCAGCCTTACTTCGTGCTGACTGGGTAAAGTCAAAGAAAGAAAAAAAGGGAATGTGTTGTTAAATTTGGTGTTTTTATAGTCAGTGTTGAGTGATCCTTACAAAGACAGTGATTTAAATGATGGCAACTGTGAAAACAGTTTTGATTCCTGTCGAAAGACCCATTTTTCTTTTTGGTGGAACTTCTCGATCTAGGCCGGTTGGGTTTATTCTTTTTATTTAAGAAATTTATCCATCGCACTCAGTGTATGAACATACGATTATAGATTGACAGAAAGATATGAAATGACTGACAAATAGAAAAGGGATATGAACAGAATAAAATAGATAGATAGATAGATAGATAGATAGGTTTTTTAAACGAGCCATATTTAAAGGCCCCTAAATTCCGCAAATTACAATGTTTTTTTCTGTTTTTGTTTTTTAAAAATCTCCGTGATAACTTCGAAAGTAGAGAGAAAAAACGAATTATAGACCAAATAGATTTAATAAAAAAAAATTCGAAATACAGTTATTCCTTTTCATCTCAGCGCCTACGTTGAGTTTTATCCTTAATCAGAGATTTTTATTTCATTTTTTTATTTCAATTTTATCAAATCTCGATGAAGAGACACTATAAAAGTTTACCTAAATATATAAGAACTTCGACATCTTTTAAAATATTTTTCTTTTCTTTTAACTTTTTATTTCGTGTTTTTTTTTTCTTTTTCTCAGTTTTTGTCAGTTTTTCTTAAGAAAAATAAATAAGTGCAAAAAGAGGGAGAAATATATATATATATATATATACATATATATATATATATATATATATATATAGAGAGAGAGAGAGAGAGAGAGAGAGAGAGAGAGAGAGAATAAACTATTTACACACAGTCACACCCGACAGAATTGCTCTAAAATAATAATCGTCGCTTTTTTGACATTCCCTGTCCGACCCCCTAGCGAGATTCGGTATGTGATTTTGAAACAATTATTCTCTAGTTTTATATATATATATATATATATATATATATATATATATATTGCAGTATAAGAATTTTTTTACCGTTTTATATCCTCTGAAATAGAGTAAATGTAATTTCTTCATTTCCTCTCTTCTGCTTCATATTTTCAGTGACATCTAAGAATCTCCTGCAGCTCAATGGCAAAAGTAACAAAATTACAAACTAAATAACTAACCAAAATAGAAAATAAATTTAACCTAAAAGTTGAATAAAAAATGGGACTTTCACAAAAAAAAAATTAAAGACATATTTTTTTTTGCTTTTTGCTTTGGTGATACGATAAACGTCGAAATCAATGAAAGCGAAGGTTGGATCTAAACAGTGCTGTACAAGAAGGTTCAGATCTCACTAGCAAAAATCTACAGAAAGTGAGAAAAAAATAGAAATTAAAAAGGAATGAAGCACAAGAAGGGAAAAATGGATAAATCTTTGGGTCTAGTCTCAAATTTAAAGTAAAAAAAATACATCCGAAGAACACTGTGAAAGCAATACTTCATACTTACTTTCACGGAATGAAAACAATAAAAAAAGCACAATAATTAATGTTGGGCTAACACCGCCTTTAAAAGTGTCTATGGTTGTTAATTTCTAGGCCGTGTGCATTGCTTTCTAGTACAGTTTTAATAAAAACTTTGGTTTCAGCTTTTAAATTTCAGTTTGAGTTTAGTTTAAAGGCATATCAACACCTCTGTGAGTTATTTTATGCCAAAAAGGTGGGGTTTTAAGGTATTGTTTTTTTAATGTTCGATTATAGTAAGAAGGTCGATTTAGTCAGATTTTAACGAACATTTTTGTTTATAGTCTGTTTTATTTTAGAAAACTAAAGATGTCTTCTAGTTTTGTATTCAAAGATGTTTTGCTGAGAATAATTTTTTTCTTTCAAAAATGTGTTATGGTAATAATTTTTTCCTCACAAATGTATATTTTTCTATAAAGTCTATTTTTATGTATATATTTCTATAAAAGTGTATTTTTATACTTACATAATGTTTTTACCCTAGTTTGGATGTTAAATATTTTCCCATAGCTGGGATCCTAACAGGTGCTACCACTCCGGGTCAGGGTGAACCTGCTTCTCACAACCTCCTAATCAGAGGCCTTGCTTCCGGATGCAGTTTACCGTGATGCCCAGGAGCAGAGTATTCACCATGAAAATGTTTATCTTGCCATTATTTTTGCATTTGGTCCATTGTATCTGCTTTTGTTTTCTCTTTAAGTTTTTTACCACTTCAGTAGTTTCACATCTCCAAAAAAACATTCCCTTTTGAATTTGTTGGCTAACTTTTTTACTGAAAAAAAAAACTTTATTTCTTTCATGTTCTTTGAAACATATCATTATCTGGTATTTTACATTCTCTGCCATATTAAAAGAGAGATGTCACCTAACAACTTAGTACTCTCTTCTGCGATTACAACCAAATTTTCCTCTCTCAGTACTCTGCTTAGCTTTCAAAATGCATCCTTGGACATTTCAATAAGGCTTCGGATCTCAGTGTCACACTTTCCGTTTTTTTTAAAACACTTCCCAGGTTGTTTAATTTCTGCACCTGCTTGATTTTAGGATTCTCGATCTGTAGTTTGCATTTTGGACTCCCCTTTTTACTGAGGGTGCGTGTTGTGGTGCAGTGGATATCAACTCGGAACGACAAATCGGGGAGCCGAGTTCGAATATCAGTTGAATTCCTTGCATTCACTTACGCCCAAATAATCTTGGGAAAGGTATTAATCCGTCCCTTGCCTCCAGTTAGGGGTTAAATAATAAGACAGATTGGGTTTTTATAGCCTTGGTAGGCAACCAGTCTACCACAGAAAGCAATGGTAATCTTCTGCGGGATAATCTTCTGCCCAGTCAGTCATGTCTCTTTCGAGACATGATCGCCCAAAGCGTGTATCTTGGATGGCACTTGACTGACTTTGAAGACCCATTTGTGCTGCTGTAAGACAGTTCTAGTTGAAAGATTCCTCGTTGCATATTCTAACAATTGGAAATGGCAGCATCATTAGTGGGATTTAGACATAACGTGATTTTCCACAGTTTCATGCAATATTTAAAGAAATTTACTATCACCTTTACAAAGCTTTTAGGATCCAAAAGTGAAGCACACTATCAAAGGCTTTATGGTAATCTATCCAAACTGCGCTAAGATTTCTATCTTTTTTCCTGCAATTTTCCAGGATCATTGTATTAGTAGTTGATCTTTGCAACCATGACAACCTCTTTGACATCGCCTTGTTTCAATGGAAGGATGATGTTTTCATTGAGAAAAGACTATGTACAGTTCATCAGAACCGATATGCTCAATTTATTTATCAATTTGTTGACATGTAATTGGCCTATAATTTTTTGGATCATCTCTTTAGCACATTTTTGGTAGGAGACATGTAATACTTTCATTGGTACACTCTGGAATTTTATTGAGGTTATTATTTAACATTGATTAGATTTGTGCAAGAGTTTTATGAATTGATGACAAATGATAAAGACAAAAGTTGGATTTTCATTTTGGGGATTTTGTTAGAAATTGCATGTCATTATTCTTGGACAAATTTTTCCATTCTTGTACAGGTACATCCTTCAGTTGTTCTTGTATTAGTTTGATCCAATCTGAATTAGTATTAAATTCTTTGGAGTTGTTCCAAATATTCTCCCAAAATGGTTGTGCTACTTCAAAAGATGGCGACTTTTGACTTAAAACAGAATGTATGATCATCAATAAAAAGTCAGTCAGACAGTTAAGTGCCATACGTGAAACACGCTTGGGCGATCATGTCTCGAAAGAGACATTACTGACTGGGCAAAAGATTATCCCGCAGTAGATTGTCATTGCTTTCTGCGGTAGACTGGTTACCGACCAAGGCTATAGAACCCAATCTGTTCTATTATTTAACCCATAACTGGAGGGAAGAGACGGATTAATACCTTTCCCATGGGTATTTGCGCGTAAGTGAATGCAATGAATTCAGCTGGAATTCGAACTCGACTCCCCGGTTTCTCGTTCCGAGCCGATATCCAATGCACCACAACACGCATCCTCAGTAAAAAGGGGAGTCCAAAATGCAAACTACAGATCGAGAATCCTAAAATCAAGCATGTGCAGAAATTAAACAACCTGGGAAGTGTTTTAAAAGAAAACGGAAAGTGTGACACTGAAATCCGAAGCCTTATTGAAATATCCAAGGATGAATTGCGAAAGCTAAGCAGAGTACTGAGAGAGGAAAATTTCGTTGTAATCAAAGAAGAGAGTACTGAGTTGTTAGGTGACATCTCTCTTTTAATATGGCAGAGAATGCGGGTCAATCTAATCAAAGATTTAAAGCATCCGAAACGTGGTTCTACAGAAGGATGCGGAGGATACCATGAACCGAACATTTGAGCAACGTCGACATTTCGGAGAGGATGAAAACGAAAAAGAAACTGATACTTAACACCAGGAAAAGACAGCTGAAGTTTCTGGGACATGTATTGAGAAAGGAAGGTTTGGAGAATCTGATACTCAGAGGACAGATAAAGGAAAAAAGATAGGAGAAAGCAGTGCATGAAATGATAATTATTATTATTATTATTATTATTATTATTATTATTATGTTTTCATTTTTCATCATATTTCGATTTCTGCTTTGGTCGCACTACCAACCATATCTGCGGGAAGACCTAAGGTAGGTCGTGGTGTGTTGTTATGGCTCCATTTCATGTTTTTCTATCTTCCCTATCATCCCTAGTGTTACATAGACAAAGTTCTCCTCAGTGTGTGGGCTGTACTTAACAAGACAATTTTTTGTATCTCTCTTAAGCTGGGCTTTCCAGGGATTCTTTCAATGTGTTGTTTTGTTCCATTTTTTATCATTCCAAGTGCACCTACTATCACTGGCACAACTCTTGTTTTCAATTTCCACATTTTTTCTATTTCAATTTCCAGGCCTTTATATTTTGACAGTTTTTCATATTCCTTGATTGCTATGTTACAATCCGCTGGACAAGCCATATCAATTAATAGACAAGTTTTCTCCTTCTGGTTTTTAACAATAATGTCTGGCCTGTTTGCTTCAATTTTTCTGTCTGTGTAGATGGTGTAATCCCATAGAATGGGTTACATCTTCTATTTCTGTAACCGGTGCTGGGTGATGTTCATACCAGTGTTTGTTTACAGCTTTTCCATAATGTTTGCACATTGCCCAATGTAAATATTGTCCAACTCTATCGTGGCGATTTTTATATTCATTTGGGGCAAGCACAGAACAGCCTGAGATTAGGTGGTCTATTGTTTCTTGGTGTTTATCACAAAACCTGCATTTTGGATCCATATTATTATGCATAATATTTGCCTGAAAGTTTCTCGTGAAAAGACTTTGGTCTTGTGCTGCAAGAATAAAGCCTTCAGTTTCAGACTTTAATCCAGATGCACGTAATCATCGATGAGTATTAACTTTGTCAACATTGGATTTATTGGCACGTACTGGATATTGGCCATGCAGAGGTTTGTCTTGCCAGCGTTGTTTCATCTGTTCAAGAGCTTTATCTTTGGCTTTCATTTTCATATTTTTTGCCGCAATAGTTGGTTCTTGGCTTCTGTTTTGCTTTTCTACAGAATCTACTAACTGTAAATATTGTTTGTATTTACTGCCTTCTTTTATTATTGAATATTTTTTCTTTCTTTCTTCATGTTGCCTTACTAATTGTATCATCCAATCCTTTGTTGTTTCTATGTATGTTAGTAAGCCAATAGTTGTTGTCTTGTATGACAATTCCAGCTGAATAAGACCTCTTCCACCTTCTTTACGGGATATGTATAGACGGTCTACATCAGCCTTTGGATGAGGCATCTTATGCTTAGAAAGAAGCTTTCTTGTTTTAGCATCCATTCGCCTGATGTCGTTTAGAGTCCAGTTTAAGATGTTAAAGCTATATTGGACAACTGGGATTGCAAGGCTATTAATGGCCATAACTCTGTTCTGTGAATTTAATTCAGTTTTTAATATCATTCGTAGCCTTCTATAGTACTCTTTACGCACTATTTCTTTCATTTTTTCATGGTGAATGTTTTCGCTCTCATTTACACCTAGGTATTTATAAGCTTCTTCTGGTTTCAATTCTTTTATTGTTACAGCAGGGTCTAGGCTAATTGAGGATGTTTCTTGTATTGATCCACGTAAAACTGTAGCTTTAGCACATTTATTCAAATTAAATTTCATTCCAATGTCTTCGCTGAAGCATTTTACAGTTTGCAGAAGACCTTCCAGCTCATTATCGTTCTTAGCATATAACTTTAAGTCATCCATGTAAAATAGATGGCTTATTTTCTTTTGGCCTATTTTATAACCACATTCTCTCTTATTAAGTTGACTGGTTAGTGCTATTAATGATATGCAGAATAGTAAGGGAGATAAAGAATCACCTTGAAATATACCTCTTTTGATGTTTATTTTAATCAGACTTATAGGTTCCATTTATATGATTGAGGTAAAGGGTTGTTTTCCATATAGACATGCACTGTTTGATGAAATTGATGATGACGGGCGATATCTTGTATATATTTAAAGTCTTTAAAATCCAGTAATGTGGCACACTATCGAATGCCTTTCGATAATCTATCCAGACAGTACTAAGATTTTTCTTTGTACTGTAGCAGTTTTCCAGGATCATTTTGTTAATTAGCAATTGGTCTTTACAACCATAACAGCCACGTTTGCACCCTTTTTGTTCAAGCGGTATCATGTCATTTCTTTCTAAGAATAAATATGTCTGTTTTGTTAAAATAGATGTTAATAGTTTATATGTTGTCGGAAGACATGTAATTGGTCTGTAGTTTTTCGGGTTGTTTGTGTCACCATTCTTGGGTAGAAGAAATGTAATTCCTTTGGTCATCCATGCAGGAATTTTTGTGGGATCGTCAACCATTTCTTGAAGTTCTTTGGCTAGTTTTTTATGTGCTGCATTTAAATAATATAGCCAAAAGTTAGGAATTTTATCTATACCTGGGAATTTCCAATTGTGTGCTTTTTTTTAGTGCAAATTTAACATCATCTTCTGTAATTCCTGACCATGTCTGTTCGGGTTTATTTTTCATTCGTTCTATCTCTTGCGTAATCCAATGTACTTCCTTGCTAAGTCCTTTAGGGCAAGCCCATATCTTTTCCCAGAACTGTGTGACTTCTTCCATTCTGGCGGGTACTGTCACTTCAATTCTTTTTTTACCTATTTCCCTGTAAAATCTCTTTGTATCAGTCTGAAAAATCTAAAAAAAATTATTATTATTATTATTATTATTATTATTATTATTATTATTATTATTATTATTTTCTGGCAGTCAATTAGCAATAAGTATTCTTTTCGCCCTGAAATAGCTTATCACGCCTCTTCTAAATCGCTTTACACACTAACTACCGATGATCACATGTCCTTTCCATCGCTTTCACGAATAGTCTTTGAATATCAATGGGTGCAATTTATTCCGCATAGAGCAATTTAATGAGGGAGTCCTAGTTTGCACAATTATTGATGACATAAGAGTAGAGGTAGAACCTGTAGCTAACAATCAATGCATTCTTTTGCAGTTTGTCAAAATGGCGTCCTACACAAAAGTGTGTAAGAATTATACGTGTGTCCTTGAATTCCTTTTCCGTTATGAGAAAATGTTTCCATCCATTATCATTCGTCGAAGCTTGCTGAACGTCTGAGGAGACCAAAATTTGACTATGATTCCAGCTAAGCAGATTATATATATATATATAGTAGCAGTATGGCCCGGCGTCGCTCGGGTGTAGTGAAAGCTTTAAACTTAATCCATGGTCCTGGACTCTATGGACGTTGGCACGAAAGACTAAAAAGCAGTGGTTGTTTCCAGTCAAAGCGAAACCGTAGACTGAAAGAAAAATGAATGGATGTAAGGCAAATTTTCATTTCCTGGTATCGATATCAAATAAGTTTTTTCGTCGTAAACTGAATTTTGAAACTGAGTAAATGGTATCATGGCTGAGACTAAGAATTACAATTATACCTACTTAGAGCCAAACCCGAAGCAAAACCTAAAATAAACGGGCTGAAAAAATACAGACAGATAAACAGACACACACACAAATATCTTGCCTTTTATATATATTATCGATGTTCTGCACTATTGTAAGAACTGCAATCTTGAATCTTCTGAATATCGTTTCTTATGTCTTTGTCTATGAGTGTAGCAAATTTGATTAAAATCGGACCACTCCTTCTATAACCCGATTTTGTCCATGATCAATTTTCGATATTTATCGGGGGTACCTCGACAGAAAACCTAGCTAAGAATACTCGCAGATGCTTATCGTACAACTGTGTAAATTTTCAAGAAAATCGGTTCAACCATTTCAGAGTTTATAGGTAACTGACACACACACACAGACACAGACACACACGCACACACAGACAAAGTTCCATTTATAAATAAGTTTAGATACATATATATATTTCTGCTTTCCGATCATTTTGGCGAATGTGTTGCTTGATTATTTGTAGAGTTTTATTGCTCCATATTCCTGTGTATTTCGATTAGCGCGCCAACTACCAGCGCCAAGATTTCTCTCAATGATAATTGATTTATACGTAACCCGGACATGTTCATAATTAAGGAATGCTATTGTTCACTGACGGTAAACAGTTAAACGATAATAAGTATATCTCGACATCGTTTATATATAAAAAATAAATCGGAAGTTGACGCCTGCGATCTTGAACGTTTACGAGACGATAATACTAGAAACAAAAAAGAAACTGGAAACTACGTAAACTTAAGAAATCAGCGCATATGCTAGGCTATAAAAATCTCCTAAGCCGACCAAGCATAGAGATAAATACAATTTGGGAACCACTAATACATAGTGCCAGAGAAAGTCATTAGTGTCAAAATTGCAATATGAGCTCTGGTAAAAAATACTAGAGAAAACTATTAACATCAAAAATTGCAATTTGAAATCTGTTAACAAATGGTGACTTAACATTAGGTTTATAAGTTTCAGTAATTGACAAGTTGTTCTTCTCCTTAAGGACACATGGTCCAGTGAATATAGACGTTTGTTAGTTCCAGTGACTTGAGTTGTAAGTTCAATACCAGGCTACAGCAGTGGTGAACAAGGGTATCCTTGTTTGATTTGAGCCCCGCTTAACTTGCGAACTACGTTTACCAACCCACACAATCACACATAAATATGAATAAAACCGGGACGTCTATTCAAAGATGGATATGAGCTAAAATTAACGTTTAGAGTAAAAAGTAATAATCTCAAATAGAACATAACAATTACATTAATAACTAAGAAATTTGTATCTGTAATATGTGTACCTAGTATGTTTTGGATAATATTTAAGAGATACAAATATTAACCTGTTAAAACAAACTTTATTTAACTTCGTCTACATTCTTGTGTGAGTCCCTCGTGATTGGCGGGAGTAGCACGTGTGGCTGGTGTGAAATCTTTTGAGGAACTAAAAAAACTGAACTGCTAGTAGATGTTGGTCAGTAGGGATGGGCCAAAGAGAGAGAAAGAGAGGGAGTGAGAGATGAAGGGATTTCTGGGAAGTCGTTCGTGACCTAGTTGGAAGTACCTGGAGAAGAGAAGGGAGAAGAAGACAAAGTTAATATGTTTAGGCAGTATTATTTCTGACCTCTAGTAAGGAGTACTACAAATACTCCTCTACCAGTTAACGGAGTTCTCGTTTTAGTTTCATCTTATTTATTTATTTATTTATTTATTATTAATTGACACCGTGGTTTAATAATAAATGTATTTATCCTTTATCCATGTAACTGTTCTACCTGAAGTTCTTGTCTTCATTTTATATTCTTGTACTTTTTCAGGTAATATACTATCAGGATTTTTATTTGTATTGGTGGTTTCATTTTGCGTACATTTTGATTTTTGTTTGTTTTCCATGTACGGTTTCAAACGGTCTAATGAAAATTGTGTATGCGTGTTTGGGTTAGTTTCTATTAGGAAATATTTTGATGTTCGTTCGAGTACCATGTAAGGACCTGAATAGGGTGCTTCTAGCAGTTTCTGAACACGATCTATCCTAATCCAAACTTTATCACAGGTTTAAAGTTGATCTGGCACGTATGATGTTTTGTTGATTTTTCTCTGTTTGAAAAGTCTGTCAGATCAAATTTTGCCATAGTTTTGTGCAGGTCTCTTGTAAAATCTTGTGTAACCGTTTCTGTATTTTCTGTATTTATCATTAGTTGTGGCAATAAAATTTGTGCACCTGTTACCACATAAAGGGGAGAAAAATTGGAGCAGTAAGGAATACTTCGAATTCCCAAGAGAACTATTGTTAAGGCTAATATCCAAGATTCTTTTCGGGCCATAATGGCTGCTTTTAAAGATCTGTGGACCCTTTCTATAAGTCCATTACATTGTGGATGATAGGATGTTGTACGTAGCCTATATAATCCAATAATGTTTGACAGTTCGAGGAATAGTTCGCTTTCAAACTGTGTGCCTCTGTCTGTTATGACATGGAGAGGAACACCAAAGCGAGTAATCCACGTTTTTACAAAATCTTCAGCTACGGTTTGTGCTGTAATATCCGATATAGGTTGTACTTCTATCCATCGATTGGTTCGATCTATGCATGTTAAAATATACCGACATGGATTGATGTAATGATTGTTGGAACATTTTGCTGGTGGCAGTGGTCCAATTATATCTATGTGTACAGTAAAATCTTTATGATGGTATTTCCAACGTTTGTACAGGCGATTTGTTATGTTTGTATATTTTTGCCTGTTGGCAAAATATGCATGATACACATAATTCTTTGATGGCTGTATCCATATGTGGCCAGTAAAATCTAGCCTTAATCATTTTGATAGATGATTTTGTTCCAGAGTATGATACTGAATGTAAGCTGTCGAAGATAGATTTTCGCAGTGTGCATGGTACAAAAGGTCTAGGGTATGACGTTGATGTATCACATAACACAATTTGATCTTTTCCAGATAATGTGAATTTCTTTAAATATGCGAAGGACTGTATTTCAGTGTCTGATTTTTGTGCATCTGCAAGTGCTGGGAGATCGTACATATTTATTTGTACAGCAAATGTTGGGCGAGACAGACAATCTGCAACTATATTTTGGTTACCCTTCACGTGGGCTATATCTGAAATTAATTCTGTTATAATTGCTAGCTGTTTTTGTTGTCTATTTGATTTGGCAGGTTTTAGACTGTGGAATGCACCGCATATTGGTTTATGATCTGTCAAAAGTAATACTTCACGGCCTCCTCTGAGGTGGCGAAAGTGTAACACTGACAAATATGCAGCTAAAAGTTCACGGTCGAAAGTGGAATATCTTGTCTGTGTTGACGTCTGTTTCTTTGAGAAGAATCCTATTGGTATTGGATTTCCATTTATGATCTGATATAAGGCAGCATCTACTGCATATTTGCTGCTGTCCGTGACCAGTTGATATTGTGTACAAGTTGGTTGAGGATGGGATAATTCTGTTAGCTCACCAAGTATCTTTATAATGTTAGAAAAGGATTGTTTTTCCACATTATTCAACGTAATTAATCCTTTACGTGTTAATCTCATTCTTTCAGATAAAGGTAAAACTAACTTTGCAAATCCTGGTATTAACTTCCTGTAAAATCCTACCATACCAAGAAATCTGCGTAAGCTTTTAGCATCTTTAGGACACGGAAAAGATTCTATTTCTTTTACTTTATTAGCAGTTAGTGCGATTCCCTTTGAATTAATTCTGAAACCTAGGAAATCTAGTGATGTTACCTTGAAAATAGATTTCGATAATGATATTTCTAGGTTATTTTCTTGTAAAATTCTAAAAACTGTGTCTATATCTTTCTTGTGGGACTGCTCGTTGTTACTAAAGATTAGGATGTCATGTATATATATAAAGACACAGTCTATATCTCGAAAAATTCTGTCCATGTATCTTTGAAAAGTTACTGAAGAATTTTTCAGTCCAAACGGCATAAATTCATAGTGAAAAGGACCTATCGGCGAAATAACAGCTGTTTTAGGAATATTTAATTTTAATTTGATGGTAAGCCGAAATTAAATCAATTTTTGTAAATCGCTGTTTATTAGCGAGTTTTGTTGTAAATGAGTTTATATTGGGAATGGGGTATCTATCACTTTTAGTGTTTGTTGCACGGTAATCTCTACAACAGCGGAATCCTCCACTCTGCTTAGATACAAGATGTAGTGGGCTTGACCATTCGCTGTCTGAAGGAGCTATCACGCCTTCGTGTATGAGTCTTTTAAATTCTTCCTTAGTCGCCGTTAATTTTTCAGCAGATAGCTGTTTGGATTTTGCAAAAACCGTTAAGTGGCTACCTGTATCAATTCTGTGATAAACACCGCAGTAGTTGTTATTCTTGTTTGTATGTGGAGAGATGATTTCTGGGTATTTATCCAGACTGGTTTGAATTAGTGTGGGTAGTTCCACTTTGTTAATGACCACGTTTACTGGAGATATAGAGTTTAATATTAATTTCTTTTTTGGTGGCTGTTAATGGGTCGTAAATTATTTTATTTTTGCAGTCGATTATGAGACCAAATTCATTTAAGAAGTCAAATCTAAGGAGAGGGTTGGTGATATCTGCGACCACAAATATCCAGGAAAATGACCTTCTCAAACTTGGTATCCCAATCTCTAGGTTTGCTTGTCCGTGGCATTTTATCTTCTCTTCATTAGCAGTGGTGATTGATACTGGTGTTGGGTTTAATGAGACGCCGTTTAACATAAACGCTGGTATTATTGAGATAATTGCGCCAGTATCTACTATGAATTTTAATATTGTTGTCCCTAATCGTGTATTGATTTGTAATAGCGACGAACTCAAGGGGACAGACATGGTTCGCGCTGCTAGTTTCCTGAGTTTGTTGGTGTGGGTGAACGCGAGCTTGGTAGTATTTTTATATTTTATCTCTTCGGCCATTTACACCAAGGTTTGCAAGTTCTCGCTTGCTCGGCAAAGTAGAGGTGTGCTTTACATATTTTGGTTTTCTGTTCAGGAAAATAAGGTTTAATTCCTATCGGCAAAGGAACATTGTTTTAGTTTTTATCAGTTTTTGTGTATTATGCTGAGCGGTGAACCCTGTCGCGTTGATGTTAAGTAAAGGCATGAGCTCATCTGCTAGCTTTCCAAGTTGAGTTAGACTTAACTCCTTTTGTGAGGCAATGACGAGGGAAATTGTCGCTGGTAGGGCCTGAAGGAATTTGTGTATTACAATTTTTTCACCGATACCTATCCGTTTTGCTATCGATAGCATTTCCTGTAAGTATGTTGAGGGACGGCCGGTAATGGTAGTTGTTGACATTTGTCAAGTAATTCCGGCTTAGTCCTTTCGTGGGCCTCAACTAATGAACATTTTATTTCCTCGTAGTTTCTTGATTCTAAAGTTGTTATAGGTATTTTTGCTACCACCACTGCTGGCAGAGATGATATGACCGTGTAAAATTTTGTTGTGGAGGCCGTTATATTGCGCAGGTGGAATTGCGCTTCCAGAATGGAAAACCAGCCATTCACTGCCGTTTTCATGAACTCTGGAGGCTTCTTCCATTATTTTTTTTTTGTGTGTCTGTGTATATACATATATATTTGTGTGTGTGTGTGTGTGTGTGTGTGTGTGTGTGTGTGTGTGTGTGTGTGTGTGTGTGTGTGTGTGTGTGTGTGTGTTCTCGTAGACGAAGAAAAGAGGAATATGTTTTTTTTTCTACTTACGTCGAAGGTTCTCTATAAAAACGTTTGCGACGTGAAGTTGAAATGTTGAATTTATCCTGGAGTTTCGAAAACGTGGCGTTTATATCCTTGAAGTCGGGGTCACCATTGTAATATTTGTACCTAGTATATTTTGGATAATAATTAAGAGATACAAATATTAACCTGTTAAAACAAACTTTATTTAACTTCTTCTACATTCTTGTGTGAGTCCCTCGTGGCTGGCTAAAATATCTGCTGGCGGAAGTAGCACGCGTGGCTGGTGTGAAATCTTTTGAGAAACTAAAAAAAACTGAACTGCTACTAGTTGTTGGTCAGTAGGGATGGACCAGAGATAGAGAAAGAGAAGGAGTGAGTGATGAAGGGATTTCTGGAGAGTAGGGAAGGGAGAAGAAGACAAAGTTAATATGTTTAGGTAGTATTATTTCTGACCATCAGTAAGAGGGTACAACATATCTGTGCAAAATACTACTAAATAGAAAAAGGTATGTTTCAACTCTAAAACAAAGATATTGTCGATATTAAGTAACCGTAAATTTCTGAGAGGCATAAAGAACAAAAACGACTTGGTGAACTTAATATTCGAGGGGATATTGCGCGCAAAGGAATCAAGGAGAGAAAAAAATCAAATACCAGTTTTGTAAGTGAATGGGTGGGAGAGCAAAGCGGCATCATAAATAGTCAAAAATGGTTCACTATTTCGGCATAAATTTTCGATACCTAAGATTAAAATGAATTTTTTAAAATGAAAAAAAACATTCTTGAAGATTTCATTTTAAATTTAATTAAAAGTTTAATAATTAAATTTATTATTTCTATTGAGTAAAAATTCTGGTGTATTTCAGATAGAAATTATATAGATTGGAATGTCACATTTAATTTTGATTTCTTAAAATTTCCATCAAAGTGGCCATTTCCTTATTTTTAAGAAATTTGTAAACAAAAATTCATCGATTTTAAAAATATTTCAAAAGATTTCTGACTTTTTATTTAATTAAAATTAGAAAATTGCCAGTTAAATTAATCTGATTTTAAAGAAATATTACTAAGAGCATAAAAAAATAATATACAACCAATTAACGCTTTCCGGACTGTTGTATGACGAAGCGATGACAGCTGCTACGCATGACCATAAATGATAATTTTCATAAACCTAAGTGAGGGGACAAAACTCTTA
Organism: Ascarosepion bandense; assembly: GCA_037127315.1. Classification (NCBI taxonomy): domain Eukaryota; kingdom Metazoa; phylum Mollusca; class Cephalopoda; order Sepiida; family Sepiidae; genus Ascarosepion; species Ascarosepion bandense. Next base: position 1,272,942 of record JBBBDQ010000804.1, read on the forward strand.
AATTACGTCACCTTTTCATAATAATGGCAATTTTAGTCTACCATAAATGAAAATAAGTTAGAAAAAATACAAAATAAAAAAATTATTTTAAATTAGTTTAACTACGTTTATTAATCTTTGCAATTTTTGATTCGTAAATTTCGTTTCCGCTTAATTATTATATCATATCCAATAAATACTCCAATACAGAATTTTACACGATTTTAAACTATTATAAATTATTATAATTAAAATTTTTAAAAAATGAAAAAAATTCTTGTAAAAATTCAACATTCATCAGAAAAGTTTTTACTTCTTCAGACAATAATGTGCTTAATATTACTTATTGATAAAAGCAATTAAACGCTTTTCTAATTAAGTAATGTCATAGTTTTATTGGATTCATTATTTTTCAATTCAGAGTAGATATTCATGCTAAATAGTATAAATTTGAAAATAAAAGTAGGTGATTTGCAATCTCCAATGACCCTTACTTTTAACAAAAAAATAATTTCAATAAATAGGAAATTTTTGTGCGAAATTTCATGAAATTAAATGGGGGTAAAATATTAAAAAAATCTTTTTAGCAAAATTTTTTAAAACAAAGACGTCAAAAATAATTTCATTTACTTGTGAATAAGTCCTGAAAATTCCATTAAAATCAGACAATTATTTGATTTTTACAAGAATTTTCAAATAAATGTGTTTTCAACGGAAATAAGCGCAAAAAGTCAGTTTTAAAAGTTAGCCACGGCGATGACAAAACAAGATTTTAACTAAAATTTTCAACGCGTTAGATAGGATTAAAAACTTTCAAAAAAAAAATTAGAAAACACTTTGGTCTTTTATCTTAATAATAATATCACCATTTTGACGATAAAACTTTATTTTCGATAAGTTTGTGTCTTTTATCATTACGCTATGTTGTTTTTCCTGCGAAATAGTGAAGGTACATAGTCAAAAAGGACATTTAGAGCAGCAAAAGAAGGAAGTTTTGGAGAGTCCTGATTTCGCGTGTCCTGACACATAAAAACGATGAAGACTTAACTTAGCGTCTACTATATAATGTTGAGACACACATTTATAGCACACGGGCGCGTGTTTCTCTGTATTTAATAAAAAGTGAATTTTAAATTCGGAAAAAAAAAACAATACAACAAGACATTCAACGGTAAACGCTGGACTCACGTGTTCTTTGACGTGTTGTTTGTAAGTCAGAAAAGCAATGTTGTACCAATATCGTTGTTGGGTCAGGACTGGCCAAATCAGCCGACACTTTGGTACTGGCGTGAGAAGCGGTTGAATGTGGGAAGAAGGTGATAGCCAGGACGCGTGCAATCGACTCTATTGGCCCTCATGGCATCAGGCATTTTAGAAATGACAGTGGTGCCACACTGCACTCTTTGAATAATTCCCCAAACCAGCGCTCTCTTTTTATTCCCCTCCCCCACTCTCTCATTCCTCTCTATTTCTATCTCTCTCTCTCTCTCTCTCTCTCTCTCTCTCTCTCGCATAAACATGAGCGCACTGATTTTTCTCATAAACACACGGATACGCTTCTCACTCTTACTCTCCCTTTCCTACATTCTCATAAACACACGCACACACATCACGTTAGTGTCATATTTTAAAAGAAAATATTTTTTTAAAATAAATTACTTTATTTAAATTTGGTTTCCACTTAGCCCACTGTTTCTCAACCAATCCCGCAGAGATTATGCAGTGAAACTTTCAGATCTAAATTCAGCTATTACTAATGTTAGAATCTTACTTTTTTATATAAGACCATTTTTCGTTTGAGATAGATAGATAGATAGATAGATAGATAGAAGCAGAATGACAGATATATATGAACAGAATAAATTAGATATGAACATAGATAGATAGATAGATAGATAGATAGATAGAAACAGAATTAGAAAAATACATAGAGAGATAGATATAAAAAGAACTAGATAGATAGATAGATAGATAGATAGATAGAAACAGAATCAGAAAAATACATAGAGAGATAGATATAAAAAGAACTAGATAGATAGATCGATAGATAGATAGATAGATAGATAGATAGATAGATAGATAGATATAAACAAAATTTGATAGATAGATAGATAGATAGATAGAAACAGAATCAGAAAAATACATAGAGAGATAGATATAAAAAGAACTAGATAGATAGATAGATAGATAGATAGATAGATAGATAGATAGATATAAACAAAATTTGATAGATAGATAGATAGATAGATAGATAGATAGATAGATAGATAGAAACAGAATCAGAAAAATACATGGAGAGATAGATATAAAAAAAATAGATAGATAGATAGATAGATAGATAGATAGATAGATAGATAGATGTAAGTGATGAATATGGTGTCTTTGTGCTTATTTGTAAATGTGTGTGTGTCTTTATGTTTACGTCTTGTCTTATATTTAGTGTGTGGGAGCGCATCCGTATATATAAAGCGTGTACATTAGTCACAACCAATCAGTAACAGAAAGAAAATTTTGATGTACGCAATTTCTCATGGTGTTTTCAGTCACCGAAGTGGTAATAAACAAAACATCACACCATTAGTGGGCAGATTAACAGACCATCCCAAATAGGTAATTTTTTTTTTCAAGGAATCTGTGTCCAATTCTAGCATTTATAACTGTGCCCTTGCTTGGGAATGTTTCCGAAAAAGATACAAACGTTCAGATCTGGTTTTTTGATGATTGGTAAGTAGAAAAATTTTGCTTTTTTTTATTACGACGTTTTTCTCGTTCAGTTCGTTTCTTCTGTTGTTTGTCAACATATGACACACACACACACACACACACACACACACACACACACATATATATATATATATATATATATATATATATATATATATATATATATAGGAATAATTTGGAGAAGTTTGTCACTTAACTGAGCAGAATCATGCCGACTTTGAAGTTCCAGGAAGGCGCCATTATGATGTCCTCACACCTCAAGACTTTTTGCGAATCTGCCGCTGTGTCCCGGTTTTATTCTTTCGAAATTAACATGACTCTGCTCAGTTAAGTAACAAACTAGATTATTCCACATTATTCCTATCAACACTCAACCTCCATCTTGCTATCAACCACTTTACGACAAAAACCTGCTTGCCTAAAAATCCTTCTATCAGTAAACCGCTGAAAAACTACATCTTGGCACTAAGTATCATCACAACTCAACATTATATATATATATATATATATATATATATATATTACATTATTTACATTGTTCGGACCGTTGTCTTCATCTTTATTGCCATGTTTACGAAGTTTCGGCCGTTGTACGATCCAGCCTTCTTCAGATGCTAGGAATTCCGGGCCGAGCCCTTTATTTCGATCACCGAGGTATATCATTTTCATTCCATGAGCGATGCCACTTCCGGTAAGCATGTATTTATCTCCCTTTAACTCAGCTTTATAAGTTATGTGTTCATCATTGCCATAGCCTGATATTGAACTCACCATTGGACCCATTTTTCGTTCGTTGCGGATTCCCAAACCAAAGTTGCCAGTTGTCATACCTTCCCTCTCATAACCTACGTTGGCATTCAAATCTCCCATGATGATCCTGATTTCTTGGCTTTTACATTGAGCCTTGACCTTCTCTAGAGTGGAGGAAAACGATTCTATTTCTTCCTCGGTGCTTTGCGTTGTTGGTGCATAGACGACTACAATTGCTATGTTGAACGGTCTCCTTTCAGTTTTACCAGGAGAACTCTTTCGGAGAACTGGCAGTATCCCAAAACACATTTCTTCATTTCTTTGTCCAGTATTAAGCCGACACCTTTTTCATTATCTTTGCCACCGACGTATATTATCCTATGGTTGTCGATGCTGAAGTCTCCATTATTTGGCCATCTGGTTTTGCATATTCCCAGAATATTGATTTTTAGTCTGTTCATTTCCTGCTTGACATTCTCTAGTTGTCCGCAGCTGTTTAACGTCCTGACGTTCCATGTCCCCAAGGTAATCCTTTCTTTATTGCGCACAGTCGCAGGGTAACGGTCCAGAGACACCTGTTGCTCATGTCGTTCCTTTCTGGGCGAAGGACATATTTTTGGAAAAACTGTCCCCTTTACGCCGTTGTTGCTAACAGTCGCCGGATGACGGTCAGTTGACACCTGTTGCCCATGTAGGTCTTTACCGAGCGAGGAATTGCCATAACGCATTACATTGCATTTAAATATATGGTTATGTTATCATTTCGAGCTCTCACGCGGTGTGATGTCATAGAACCACATTACAAATTTACGAACTGCGTTTGTTTTTTTTTTGTTTTTTTTTTTGGTAACTGTTATTGTTGCTTAAGTTTTATGCCAACACAAGATAAAATCGTCGCTGATGATGGATGTTTTTGTGTTAACGTCCTTGTAACCTCACTGAATATCGCTTATGTGAGCCGAAAGCTTAGAACCAAATTAATAAAAAATTATCCAAATGTTGGAGAATTTTTGTCTTTATTTTCACTTGAAATTAAAGCCAAAATACGATGTTTAGAACGGCTCATGATTAAACATAATAGACATTCATTGTCTCTTATATTTAAC